>JAKSZP010005893.1:0-48208 GCA_022478985.1 Massospora cicadina | reverse complement strand
CAGAGATTCCTGAGGCATATCTCGTGGATGGGGCGCCAGAGTGGGAAGTGGAGGAGATCGTTGCCTCGCGTCATGTGAAGAGAAGACTGGAGTACCTGGTGTCATGGAAGGGGTTTGATGCGGCGGAGAACAGTTGGGTTCCTGCGCGGGATTGTGCCCATGCCCAAAGAATTGATAAAGTCTTTCCACCAGCGTTTCCCCCAGGCTGCCGGCTCACAGTCAGCTCCAATCATTGCCACTATGAAGTTGGCCCCCGCTCACAAGAACTTCTCCCTTGCTCATGCCCCTGGAGGGGGGGTGGAGCCCCTCAGGGAGGAGAGGGTAATGTTATGTACCAATGACGTTATTGTGGGTGTAGATGCTAAAGACAAGGCTGGGCGCCAAAAAGCCCATAAGGTGAAACTTCAGGCCCTTTCGGACCTGAAGCATACCGTGGACCAGCGCTGAATGCAGGCCAGGTATGCTCAGGTTGGCCTGGAGGAGGAACCTAGGGCCCAGCCTTGCAGCAAGGCATTCGCGTTAAAACGAACCATTTACCAAATTAAGGTGGATGGTTCAGTGTGCTTAGTTTTGGAACAAGGGTTCAAAACCTGTTCTTGCTATGAAATAACGCGCTCAGGGTGAATCCAACTTCAGTCAATAACTCGAGTGAAGTCAGTTTCAGCCTATTTTACTAACTTAAATGGAAGTATCGCCCTATTGGCGAGTTGCTGCTTGGGCCCACTGCAGCATAACCCCATTTCCCCATCCAAGCTTAAATACATTTTCCTCTGACCAACATTCCTTGTTGGTCATCTCTCCATTTTAATAAAACCTGATTTTTTGCACATTTCTATGTTATTTCCAGTTAACCTGTGCGCGGACCTCTTCAAAAGAGGTCTCACAATATTTAACCAATTGATTGTAACCACAGTAAGACCTTCTTTTTGTGCTCCATTGGGCCGCCCAGGTTCCCTCCAACCTGTGCCACTCCCTACTACTCCCACCCAGCACCCCGTCATTTCCGTTGAAGGTTTCCCACTGTGGATAACCACTTTTGCGGTTAGCTGCTCCAGCTCCAGCATCATCTGCGGGGCATTAGCAGCTGCCCTTATATCGGCTGGTTTCCTGATGTTGGCCTTGTGCAATCTGCACGGACATGCTGGGAAACGAAGAGTTACAGATACTCTCCTGACACTCCCACTAGCCCAGAAGGAAGCTCAAGTGTTTCTTCCTGGGAGATAGTCAATCAAGTTCTTGACGCCCTTGCTGAGGTGCAAATGCATTTGGCAATTGGACTTAATAACACCTCAGCGTTATCTCATGCTCAACAAGGGCTCGCGTTGTTGGATGCTGTCAAAGGGGATGCCTGCTGCTGGGTTAGTGGCCTTCTGCACTCTTCCTCACAAGCAGGAGACCCCACTTGACTGATGCTGTCATGTTGGCTGCCTTGAAACCCCCTGTGTCATGATTGGACCACCTATTCAGATTTCTCTATGCCATGGCTGAAGCCCCTAGTTTGGCTTCTTTGATTTCTACCTCCCATGAACTGGCTCCTGCGCAGGGTCTCTCTATTGATATGCTTCAGGCAGTCTTTAGATAAGGCTTAGATTTGGTTTCTGCTCATCACGAGGTCTGGTCCACCATCCAAGGAGCAGTAGATTAAATATGTGCCACCACGACTACTATTAATGCCTTCCCCCGCCATGCTTCCCGATATTAGAAGGGAAATTTATGGTAGGATTACCCAATGAAGACGTGGATGAAGTTTCTACCTTCAAACCAGTAGTAGACCCAGTTGCCAATCCTGTTGCAACTCCTGTGTCCGAGTTGGCTGACACTGAGTCACCTATAAATGAATTCATAATAGCCCAGATGAAGAAAGCCGGCTCTCCCGCCCTCATACTTTTAATTTTTGCTCCTGTGAAAGCCCCCAACCTTTCCCCCAATTTGCCAGTTATTTCTTTAGTCGCAACAGAACCGGTCAAATCTTCTAATAAATAAAACTTTGCTTATTTCTTATTGCCTATGAAGATTAGTGTCAGCTCACACCATGTCTCCTTAGAGGCCCTAGTGGACACCGGAGCCATGTGGAACTTTAAGAGTGTTGAGTTGGCCCAACAATTAGAACTGGAAATGGATGATGGTCCCTCAGTGATGGTGGCTTTGTCTGCTCTCAGACCTCATATGTCATCTGTCGGCCAGTATCTTTCTCAATCCACCAGTTTAGCTTCTGTGATCATTTTTCTGCTATGCCAAACTTGGTGTTTCTGGTGATCTTAGGTGTGGGATGGTGGCGCCAACAACATGTCAAGATTCACTTGGATTCTAATATGCTGTAATTTACCAATGATCAACTGGAGGGTGAATTCCCTCTGATTGAAACTCTTAAGAAAACATAAGGCCTCAGTTCTATTAGTTCTCTCATCACTCCTGCGGGCATACTGACCAATTTTCCTGAAAAATTAATGCACTATCAAAGTATCTTTGACTCAGGAAAGGCGGAGCGTCTGCCTCCTCACACCAGGTTTGACTGTGGATTTTGAAGGACCATAGAGTTGGTGAATATCAACTGTCCGTTGTATCCCATACAGCGCAGGAAGAGATTGCGCTCAACACTTGGTTGGACGATATTCTGAAAAAAGGGTGGCTGTTAAAGGAGACCTTGCCAGTTGCGTCCCCCATCGTCTTCACCAAAAAAGAAGATTGTTCCCTCCATCCCTGCGTGGATTATGGCCACTTAAACAAAGTAACAGTTTCTGATCCCTACCCCCTGCCTCTGGAGCAGAAGATCAGCCAGGCAATCGCCAAATCCTGTGTGTTCTCTAAGCTGGATCTAGTAAACACTTTTAACTTAATTTAGATAATGAAAGGTCAATAATGGTTAACATCGATCCAGATGAAACGCGGCATTTTCCAATTCCGAGTGATGCCCTTTGGGCTGAAGAATGCTCCCGCCACATTTCAACATATGATCGACAATGTACTGGGTGACCTCTGGTTTACCTGCGCAGTTGAATATATTGACAACATTCTGGTTCACTCCCTGACTCCCAAACAACATGCTGCTGAATTGGAAGCAGTTGTGGCCGCCTTGCATAAGGCAGGCTTGTTCATCAAGCCTTTCAAGTGTGAGTTCTATAAGGAGGAGGTTACCTTCTTCAGGAACCTCATCCTTAAAGATAGTTACGCAATCCCTCCCAATAAGTTAGCACTATCCGAGAATGGCCAACCCCAACTACCCAGAAACAACTACGGAGTTTCTTGGAAACCATCATTTTCTTAAAAAATTTATCCCTGGCACTTTCCCAGCTTGCTGCCCCGCTCCACCCCCTTACAGGGAAAAACGTACCATTTTGCTGGTCACCTGAATGCCAACAGGCGTTTGAATTGATTAAAGAAGTGTTCGTGTCCCCTCTTAATTTTGAAACACGATGATCCCACCAAGCCATATCGTTGCATGCAATGCCTCATTGGTAGCAGTGGGGGTGGTGTTGCTCCAGGAGCAAAATGGCTTGGAACACCCGGTCACCTATTTTTCCCAGAAGTTCACCTCTACGGAACAGTCTTGGGCCATTTATGACAAGGAGTTGGCAGCCGTTGCATGGGCACTAACTCATTAAAGGTATCTGTTACAGGGTGCTCAACATGACTTAACAGTCCACACGTATCACCAGGCTCTTTTGTACTTTCATAAGCCCCAAATGTTGGTGCATCAGCAAGCCCAAACCTATTGGGACCTGTGCAGTTTTAATTTCAAATATGAATTTTTAAAAGGTGCACTCAACATACTCCCTGATTTCCTCAGCCGCAGCCCCACCCACTGTTCCTCAGACCCAGAGGAAGTGTATCTCGTTACTGTTATTCCTGCCGCCCAAATACTGCGAATGTCCCCCTGTCATTTTGTCCATTGCTCTGGGTCCCAATTCCCCGCTAGTTGCTCAGGTCTTAGCCAGTCAAATGGCCTTCCCTGAGGGTGTGGAGTTGGTTGAGCAGTTGGCTCATCAGAATCATAAACACTCCCTATACTCCTTGGAGGAGGGGCTCATTTATTTCCGGTCTCACATCTGGGTTCCCCCCTCCTTCCAAACTGAGGTATTCTGCGCACATCATGATCCCCCCACGGTCAGTCATCCTAACAACAAGAAATGCATCAACTTGATCAAGCGGACCTACAATTGAACGGGTTTGACAAAAAAAGTTTCAGCATGACTCGCCAACTGCGTTACTTGTGCCAGGGCTAAGTTGGACTGCTCTGATAAAAACGGTCTTTTACACCCCTTACAGCAGGTGGAGGGTCCATGGACATCAGTGTCCATGGATTTTATCGTTGAACTCCCCTGCTCTAATGGGTTCACAGCGGTGATGGTGGTGGTGGAGCGCACCAAAATTTTCCCTCTTTATACCTTGTACTTCTGTAATTATGTCGGAGGAAACTGCCTGTCTTTTTGTACGCCATGTGTTCTTAATGTTTGGTCTCCCACAGAAGATCATCAGTGACCATGGCTGACAGTTCACTGCGCAGTTTTAGAGTGAACTCCTATCTATCCTAAAAATATTCCCCTGTCATTCCACTGCATATCATCCCCAGTCCAATGGACAGACCGAGCGAGTTAACCAAGTCCTTGAACAGTACCTGCGTTGCTATGCTGCAGCTGCGCAGGACTCCTGGGCTAACGATCTTCCCCTTGCTTAATTCGCTTATAATAATTAGACTCACGCGTCCACAGGGTTTTCTCCCTACAAAGCAATGTTGGGTTATAATCCTTCATTTTCAGTTGGACCTTGCTTGCTGCCTAAGGTCCAAGATGCCGCGGACCATGCTGAATGTATCAGGTCAACTCAGTCCTTAGTGCGGGAACACCTCACCAAAGCCATCAATGACTAAAAGCAGTTCGCGGTTTGGAAGTGGCTCCCAGGTCACGATCTAACGGTGGGCTCCTATGGTATTCTTGATACCTGTCATTTAAGAATTCAAGCCCCTTCCTGCAAGTTCGCTAGTAAATGCTTGGGCCCCATTTGGTGGAGGAGGTTTTGGGTAATGGCGCATTCTGGTTGAAGCTCCCTGCTCATTGGAAACATCACCCCATCTTCCATGTTTCCCAGCTGTCACCCTTCAAGGGTATGGTTCCCATGGAACCTGAACCGATCATCATCAAAAATGGGGAAAATGCTGAGTTAAAGAATATCCTGGCATCCCAAAAATCCCGATGGTCCGTGCAATACCTCATGGCTTGGAAGGGGTATCCGGCATTAGTAAACAGTTGGGTCAAGGCATGCAATTGCACAAACTGTATGGAACTGGTCAAAGCATTCCATGTATCCCACCTGAAGCTCCCTGCCCCCCCCCAAAAAAAGTTGTGACAGTTATGGCAATCAAGTTACCCAAGGCGCACAAGAATGTGGCTCTCGTGAAGTTTCTTAGTGGTGGTGCCCTTCCCTTGGAAAAAGGAAAGGGTAATGTAAGACCTGGGGTACGTCCCCTGGGTGTTGATTGGGCCATTTTTCCGTTCCTGAGCAAGAAGGTACCAAAGAGAATGGCTGTACCACTCGTTACTCAGAGAGATCTCACCCATGTGGTAGACGAGCTCTGGGTAACAGCTCTTCCACTTTGATCCCTCCCAGGTACCCACACTCCACTCAGCAGAACTGTTATGGGGAATTAGTGAAATCTGCTCTGAGATCGCCAAAATGAAATTGATTGGAACAAAATTGAGTGGGATGAAGACTGATCTATTTACTGGAATTGCTGACAGTTTTGATTCAGATAGCACTATGATCAAAAAAATCATCCCCCTCTTAAAATCATCGGGGATCATCCCCAAAGGGCAGGTAACAGCATCAGGCACCATTGATGAGGGTTAAAGCTCCCTTCCGGAAAATTGGGCATTGTGGCTGACACAATGCTTTTGACCAAATGAATGGCCCAGCGACTGGGCATGGGTGGGTTGGGCATCCCAAACCCGTTCCCTACCAAATAGGCCTTCCCCCACACGGGGTGGCCTTGGGGGATTCCTGCTGCTCATTGGGCCAAACGCCGTCATGCCAAACTGTCAGAAACATAGCTGAGCCTCAGTTCAGATGCTTAAGGTCGAACCAACAGTGACTCAGCCTGCTGCCAAATTCTTTGATGTCAATTCCCAGTGAACTTATCACCCCATTCCAGAATAATTTGCCATTTAGGTTGAAAGTGAGGATCCTAATCCTGGCTTGTCCCCACACTAATTGACCACTATTTAATCAGTTGCATTGCACTTAGAAAACTGTTGGTCAATTTTCTTCCTTTTCCTTTGCAATAAAATTTTGCATAAAAAACCAATCTATTTTTACTTAGTTGATTTCCTTCTGGCCAAATCCCCAATAGCTTTTCCCTGGTGGCCCCTCGGTCCATACACCAGATGGGGTCTACCAGTGCTTATGGTCACTATGGCCCCCACCATCGTATATTGGATTCAGCGAGCTAGCTAGATACTTCTGGCGATTTAACCCTGTTGTTATGAACTTTTGACAACAGTATACTGGGATCTTGTGGCCTTATGTCCACCATCTTCAAGCAAGGATCTGCCCCCTTGTCTCCTCAGTCAAACCAGCCCCATATACTGGTGAACTCATTGAAACTATTTCTGTGACTCCGCCCCCTGCAGTAAGACCTCCAGGGTCTGGTGCGGGCCCAATTTGGTTTGTTCTCAGGATCATATTCACTGTTGTCATACATCAATGATTCATTATTTCCCAATGCCCATCTCCATACAACATCATTCAGTCCACAATGCCTCTAGCATTCTGGCTTGCTTTTTGGGTGCTTACGCATCCTTACTGGCAGGCCAGTCTAAACTTCTTCTGCCATTTCCATGACAGGTCCCTCAAGGTGCAAGAAATTTCTCAGGTGGTAATTGGCTCAAGTTTATAAAAACGTTACCTCACAGGTACGTTTGGGGATAATCAGAATTTCTCTTCCTTTGCTCCGCTGCCCTGAAGCAAGTTCTCAAGTTATGATACGTTATTTATGAACATTTCCTAATTTAGACCCATGCAGGCTATTCCAAACATATTTTTCTTTTTTAGTACTAGATGGTCCAAACATATTTGTGAATTCCCCCTTGACCTTCAAAATTAATTTAAATATTAGATAGTCGGAGGTTAACGAAATGTTTTTCCATTTAAAACTCATAATAAAAATCATAAAAAACTTTTTTATTAGCGCTTCATCTTAAACTAAATTTGTTATAAAACATTTGTGAAACCAGCTGGCGTAAAGCACCTGCAAGCAAAAAATAGCTGGTTTCCCACAGGCTGTCCCAAACCTGTTCCTGACCTCATGGTACCACCCCTATGTGGGGTGGCCTTTGGAGGTTACCACTGCCTGTCAAGTGAGATGATGTTGCTCTATTCTTAAAGACCAAAGAAAATCAGCAATTTGGGAATCTGTGGATGAACTAATAGTAACTCATCCCGCTGCTGACTTTTTCAGTCAGTTAAAAACGATTCATTTTTCTCCCATCCTTGCCCAAAGTTTGACGGATTAGGTCAAATCTTAAGGGCCCCAATCCTGCATTTTCAATGCTATTCCCTAAATTGATTATCTATCTAAGCAGTTGTAACACACTGAGAAAATTGATGCTTGATTCTCTTATTTTACTTCAAATAAAACTATTATTTCAGTTTGAATCTATTTTATTAAGTTTAAAAGTGTTCTCTGCTTAATCCCCTGTGACATCCAAAATGTAGCTCAGCGGCCCACATATTAACTGGGTCACCCCAGCCCTATTATCAACAATGATTCTTAAAGTAGTCACTTGGGCCTATTACATCAGGTCCTTTCCATATATTTTCTCAATTTCACAACTATCTGCACCTGGACCCAATGGCTCTGGTGCTGTAACAGCTTGTTTCTTCGCTAGGTTGTTTGTTACATTTGTGGCCCATCAGTCTTCAGTTGTCAATCACCTTTCAGACAACTTAAACATTGTTTGAGTGGCAATGCCCCCGGAATTCTGGCTCGCCTTTTAAGTGCTTTTACAACCTTAACTGGCTATCAGTCTAAACTTTATCTGCCGTTGCCATGACATAATTGACCATCAATTGTTTCCAGCCATTTCTGCCTTCCTTGTTGAGACGGGTGAAGCAGTGGTCACCCTCTTCCATATAAATGTTCAGTCAGTAGCCTGCCTTCTGTTGTTTGTCTGGTCTGTTGCAAATCTCAAAAGAAGCTCCTGGATGGCTTTGGAGGAAATTCTTCATGGTCAAATTTTCCACTATCATCTACTTTTCCCTTGGTCCGCCATCAAATGGGAACTTCATGATTTTATTTGCTGACTTGGCTTTGGGTTCTATTCCCAAAGTTGAATCAGTATCCTTGTTGAGTCCCAATCCTGTCGACTCCCTTGCACCTGAGTTGAATGTGCTCTGGCTCACCCATCTTTGCAATCTCATTGGTGTCTGAATAAATGACTATATCCGCCAATAAACAAAATTCCGCCTACTTTTTATTACTAGTAAAAGATTACTATCAGGGCTCACCAGGTGTCCTTTGAGGCTTTAATTGACACTGTAGAAGATAGAAACTTCATGACTCTGAAGTTGGTCCAGCAGCTGGATCTAGAACTGGACTTGGGGCCAGCAGTGTTGGTCGCCTTGTCAGATTACCAGCCATCTATAAATTATGGCGTCCAGCACCTTTCTTTGTTCAACAGTTTAAATTTTGTTATCACTCCTTGGAAATACCTAACCTGGTGTTCCCAGTGATTCTGGGTGTGTTTTGGTGGCATCGGCGCATGCAAGTATCAACCTGGAATCTAACATGTTGTCATTTACCAATGTTCAGGTGATGGGTGATTTTTCCTTGCTGTATACCCTTACCAAAGCTAAAGGTCAGGGATCAGTTACATCCCTCATATCATCCGTTGTTCAATCGCCAGATTTCCCCACTGTTTTGACGAGCTATCAGAACAACTTTGACTCAGACAAGTCTAATTGCCTTCCCCTCATACAGAATTTGATTTGTTTTCAGACAACAGTGGAGGTGGCAAAAATAAATATCCACTGTCCTTTCATACCGCAGAGGATGAGGCTGCCCTTGATGTATGGTTGAATGACATGCTAAAGAAGGGGTGGCTGTTCAAGGAGACCCTAGTTGCCTCTCCCATAGCCTTTGCCAAGAAGGCAATGGTTCCATCTTCCCCTATGTGGATTATGGGCACCCCAAGAGTATCACGGTGCATGACCCTTACTCCCTGCCATTGGAATAAACAATTGGCCAAACCATTGAAAAATTGCAAGTGTTTTCAAATCTTGATATGGTCATCAAATTTTAAGGTAAAGGAGGGTCAGAAATGGCTTACCTCTATCCAGACAAGACAAGACATATCTAATTTCAAATGATGTCCTTTAGGCTGAAAAATGCGCCTGCAACTTTCCAAAGGATGATTAATAGTGTTCTTGTGGATAACTGGTTTACCGTTGCAGTCACATATATTGACATCATCCTAGTACATTTTCCCTCTCCAAAACAACATTCAAAGGACTTAAAGACGGTAGTGGCTGTCCTGGACAAGGCTGGTTTGTTTATTAAGCCGTCAAATGCGAGTTTTGTTGGGAAGAATTCATCTTTTTGGATAATCATGTCATAAAAGATGGGCATGACATCCCACACAGCAAACTGGACGCCATCCATGAGTGGCCAAATCCACCAACCCAATAGCAATTGAGAAGCTTCTTGGGCACTATAATTTTCCTAAAGAAATTCTCTCCCACCCTATCCCAGTTAGCTGACCCACACCATCTACTCACGAGCTTGAACGTTCCCTTTTGATGTACGCCCAAGTTTCAGCGGGCATTTGATTTGAATAATAAAGTGTTTTTGTCGCCTTCCATCCTTAAGCAAGTCAATCCCACTAAGCACTATATTGTTGCATGCAATGCATCTTCTGTTGTAGTTGGGCTGTCTTGCTCCAAGAGCATGATGGGTTGGAACACCTGGTTGCATATTTTTTCTTCAAATTTTCTTCCACTGAGCAATCCTGGGACCTCTACAATAAGAAGTTGGCAGCCGTGGCGTGGGCCTTGAACCAGTGGCAGTATCTTTTGCAGGGCACTCAGCATGAGTTGCTTGTGCGTACAGACCACCAAGCACTCCTCTAAATCTGCAAGCCACAGAAGTTGGCACACTGACAGGCCTGCACCTACCATTATTTGTCTTGGGACTAAGTTTAAGCCACTTGTCCCTTTTTAAATTATAGATCAGGAAACCGGAAGCTCCTGTGTGCTGGATTTTATGTATTTGCATTTCTTGGCTGGAAAAAATTTCTTCAGTTAACGTCCCTGGAGCTGTAAGATATTAACTATAATTTTTTTATTTAAATTGAGTAAGGCCAATTTAACTAAAAAATGGCAAAAAGAGTGTAATCTTTATTTGCTTAGAATCAAAATTATAAGGGAGATCAGGGAGGTTACCCAGTCCATTTTCAAGCATTCTAAGCTAAGATCATTAATGTTGGAAATTTTGGATTCTGCAGCAGGCTTAGTCATCACGGTCAAATAGGATTCGCTCACCACTTAGATTGGATTTGAACCCCAATATTAAGGGGGTTTGGGCGAGTAATACTTGACCTCACTAATCAGGAAATGTCCCCAATGTCAAGAAGGCTGTAAATTCATTGGGATTACCCATATAATGGTTTCAGCTATTTTGATGGCTTGGGTTCAAATCACGTCTTACCTCATCCAAATCTTAAAATTTATGTAGGAATCCTGACTCACCCTCTTTAGATATTGGCGTAGGTAGGGAAATGGATGAATAAAATGACTATGTACACGATTTAACACAGTACCCTTAACGACCTTTACAATTGAGTGTTCATTGGTCGCTTATAAATGACTTTTTAGGGCCCCAACCAGTTGGTGCCCAATTTTTTATCACGACCTACCAGCCAATGGTGGTAGAAAAGGGTTAGATCATCCAGCAGATAGGTGTGCAGAGGTTCATATTTATCATTAAACCGACTTGTTTCTCTACTAGTTGTAGTAGATAAGTTCTTGGAATCTAGAGCCTGAAGTCAGATTATTACATTACCAATGCTTAACAGTAACTCTAGGGGGATTAGGTAAAGCTTGATCCATCATGGCCTGCACTTTAGAAGGCAACTAAGGATTTTTTTCCATACAAACCCTGGAAGAGTGACAACTTAATTACTTAGTGATAGCTTATTATGTAGTCCAGAATTGTACTAGGAAAATGTTAGGCCAGTGAATATGGTCAGTTGTAGTCATTTTCCATAGGTTGGCTGTTAGGGTACCATTTGCTCGCTCTACCATTACATTGGTTGCAGGATGGTATGCAAGGAAAACTACCTGGGTGTATTTCATCTGTTTGGCTAAATCATTTACCTGCAATTATTGGAAGTTTTGACCATTATTGGAGAGAATTATGTTTGGGCACCCATGCTGGGTGAAAATCTGACTATAAAAGAATGTGGCGGTAGCTTTATCCAAAGCGGATGATAGCACTACAGCTTTGATCCACTTATTTAATGATCCATGGCTACAAGGATGAACTAATGACCATTGGAGGCTTGAGGGAGAGTTCTCATAACATCAATGCTAATAGTATGAAATGGTTCACAAGGTGGAATCACTGGGCGAGGAGATTGGGGATTTGTCCTGGCTTGACTTTTACACACCAGCAGGATTCTGGTACATCTTGGGTTTAAACAAGCATTCCTTCCCAGTAGCATTGAGCTTTGAGCCACTATAAGTTTTCCAAATCTCCAATGGCTGACTTGCCATTGTCCCTCATATATGGTGTCAGTTTGAGCTGAAGGTTATACATAGGGCAACCATTTTTGGGACATGAGTTTGTACACTTGGCTGTTTTTTACTTGAAACACACCGATCTTTTTACTAATTCTTTTTTAATGGTCAGGTATTTGACTTTTCATAATTGCAATCGAGTTAAAAAGTCATAGAGTAGATCCTCTTTAGGATTGGTTAAAGTTAATATGAGAAGCTGGGATAGGCAATCCGCATTTTGTTGTATTGGACCTGGTCAATGAATGATGTAAAAGTCATGGTTTTGAGGTTTAAAGTCCATTGTGCTAATCTCCAGTCAGGGTCCTTCACTTGCTGAAGTCATTGCAAGGAAATATGGCCAATAATCATGGTGAAATGTTTCCCATATTGATAAGGTCATAAATGCTTAATGGTCAGTAGTATTACTGAGCATTTGTGTTCCATAATGATATAGTTGCATTCAGCTCTTGTTAGAGTTTTTCTATAGTAGGCGATAGGATGGTCTACTAAGTTTCTCATGTTGCAATAGTATGGCTCAAAGGGCTATATTGTAAGCATTGGCAAAGAGGAGAAAAGGCTTGTCAAAATTAGGATGTCAAAGTACTGGAGAGTGGGAGAGAGAGACGCATAGCAGGTCAAAGGCCTGCTGTTGTTCTTCTTACCACTGAAAGGGTACCCCTTTCTTCAGTAGATATACTAGAGACTCAGAGGTGTCAGCAAAGTATGGAATAAACTGACAATAATATCCCATCATCCCCAAAATATGTATGTCTTATAGGGATTTAAGGGGCATTTTGGAAATGGCTGTGGGAATCTGGCAAATTATATGCTCGCTGCTGTTGCATTAGCTGGAATCCAAAAAACACTTTCACTTAACAGAAATACTTTTTATAATAGAAGTAAAAAGTGAAGTTTATTAAATGGCTTTATTAGTTGCAGCCATGTGAACAAGAAAGAAACATCTCAATATATCACCGCTCAGTATTTAAACTGTATCAAGAGTCAAAAGGAATTCAATAGTAAATTTGAAATAGCTTAGTCTGGTCCAAATTAGGAAATATGTATATCCAATCTATTTAAGCTCAGAAAACTCACTTCACTTTGGCTGAATGACTGATGAAGAGATATTTTCAGGCAAGATGAACTTGTGATGTAACGATCTTATATAATTCATCCAATCCCCATTTGATAAACTATTGCACCTTGGGGGACCCCTGCCAAGCCTATGAAGGGGAAAGGTCCCCTCTTAGGTGTTTGCTTTGCACTAGACGTGGCCTGTCACAGCTAGTGATATATTGCCTGGAATTAACCGCCCTTCTAAAGCCAAGTCCAACAAGCCCTTGGGGCAGAGACCAGAACCCCTAAGGGTCACTGATGACCTTTCTAAGTCATTGACAAAAAATGGGTTTTGGCTTTGCCAGCCAGAGCTGAGGAAAACGGCTTATTTGAGGCGAAAAACAAGTCAGGTATTAAACATAACACCCAGAAAATTACAAGATATGATGTTACAAAATCTGGCCAAATTCAAAAAGTTTGATATTTTTTAGAATGACGAATTTGTAGCTCATATCAGATTTTAATAACCATTTGGAATCTTCATGAACCAACCCTCTATAAATTAAGTCCCAAGATGAGAAAGGCTTTGCTTTTCTCAGATATTCTGATCACCATAACAAAATCTAGAAATTTTTAGGCCAGTTTCCTATATAATTTTTGTTTTCTTTAATAAAAAATATACCTCTCCGAAATTCTGTGATGGCTGAAGTTCGTTTTCTGCTCTGGTTTGCACCCACTGCTGTACGTGAGCCCTCCACCCACTCCACCACATATTCCGTCAACTCCGCCTCCTCCTATTTTTCTGGCCTTTTCCCTAGATTTTACGCCTCCCTTCCCAGCTCCTAGGGCCTCTTGTCCCTGATGGTTGTGGCCAATTTGGTGTGCGTTTTGCTCCAAAAATTTATATGGAATCACAATAATGACCGTTTAGGATGTTTCTTCATTTTGTTGTGTCACTTGGACTTGTTGTATCACCTTTGGCCTGGGTCTTTCCCTTCAACAACCTCCTGCGCTCCAGTTTCCCTGACATGGCCTGGGGTGAACCTCCAATGGACTCCCCAGATTCCGTTGCATAGTTGGTACTATCCAACTGTTCTAATTAGTCTTTGCCCATGGTTTATTAATAAAAGTATTACCCCAATTTGTGGAGTTTTACCGAGAATTAACCAGTATTTTTGGCTGATACTGTTGTTAATTTTATCCAAAAATATTATTAAATTGAAATCGGACTTGTAATTGGCTGATCATATTTGTTAATCAGGACTATTCTTAACCAAGATATTCTTTTGCCAAAGTCAAGATAGCAAGTGTCCAAAATTGGCTAGGACCTTGTTGTCCATTGAGTATATTCCATCTTTCCTGACCTTATGGCTTAAAAATCCATTTCATTCTGAAAGGAGCATTTTGATAGCTTTAATTTTAGCAAACCTTTCTGTAACCGCTGGAAAACTTGCCTTAGATGCTCTATGTGTTTGGTAAATGCTCTCAAAAAAGGAATATTGTTGAGATAATATAACACACAATAACGTTTTAAATCACCTAAAAGTCCGTCCATGGCACGTTAGAAGGTAGCAGGTGAATTACATAACCCTGAGGCATTCAAGTGGGCTTTAAAAATCCTTCACTTGAAATGAGAGCACATTTTTCTCAATCCTCTGGCAATTAATCAACTTGACAGTACCCACTGGCAAAACTCATAGCCGAAAATAATAGAAACCCAACATCAAGCATAAGAAGTCATCTATACGCGGCAATGGATAGCTATCTTTTTTTGTGATTGAATTGAGGCGGCGATAATCCATGACAACATAACTGGCCACCATCTTTCTTCCGAATTAATAAGAGCGGGGAAGTCCATGTGCTTATAGAAGTCACAAGAAACCTGGCTTCCAACAGTTGCTGTAGCTTTAGGGCCACTTGAGCTTCCTCAACTTTGGATTTGTCTATATGGCCGAGATTTGAATGGAGGGTAAGCCTCAGTCTCAATTTGGTGAACTACCTCAGACATTTTTCCATAATCACTTGGCCCTGAGGAAAAAATGACACAATACTCCTTGAGGAGGTCCTCAACATTTTGACACTCATTAGGGGTGATTTTACCAAATATACTTTCAACCAAAGCTATGGTGGGTAGGGTGTCAAACCCTAAATCTTGTAATGAGCCAAAACAACTCACATAATCAATATTTCAGATATGGCATAGTTTTACGTAAGCAATAGGGGCATACTGAGAGACTTGGATGGTTTCAGTTATTAGATTTTCTAGTATGATAAATATATATTTCCCATAAGCAGGATCCAAAACCCCAGGGCTGGTCAACGCTTCTTTTATTAAAGGGTATGGGTGGCCACTTAGCTCCAAAGCTTGGTTAGGATGGATGTGAATCATATTCCCAATACCCAAAATAACTTGTGAGCCAGAGGGTATTGTGATAGGATGAGAGGCACACAGATGGATCCCCTCTTCAGCATCCACAGCCTCTGGAGGTAACTTAGCTTTTCCCTCCTAAGACTTGATATTCAATTTTGCAAATGGAGGACGTGTATTAAGGGAGGCATTTCCATTTTTTGAGGCTCCTTTACTTTTGATGGGGAGTTTGAATATTAACAGAATCTGATACCCTAATAGCAAGAGTTATTTTTCTTATGGTTGATAATACAGTTAAACTCCTGCATAGGTTGGACCTCTATAAGCAACTCATAGTTATTGTTTTATAACGTGAGAGTGGGGCAGTAATTAAAGTTACCTAAAATGAAGGGGCAAGGCATAATGCACTCCTATCTCCTTAGTAGACTGAGTACCTGCCGTTACATACTCAGCCTCATAAATCAAAGTCTAGGGCCATTTTTATCTTCTGTATAATTTAGGAAGATATAACGTCAATGGTGAACCAGTATTGATTATCGCCAGAACTTTTACCTTGTGAATGACTACCTTTACCAAAACCACTAAAGATCTGAACTGGGAAGTAATGGCTAATAGACTGTCACTAGGTATTTACAGTGAAGCAAGTGCAGGATTTTGTCTAGGCCATGCTCGGGGCTGTTCAATACTTTTAAAGTTTCATCTGCCAGAGCTTGTATTTCCGGGGAGTAACTGACCTCCAAGATTTGCTGGGTTGACTGCCAATATATAAATAAGAAAGCTGATCTTTATTTTTTAATAGAAAGAGATACTTTGACTTCTGCTGAGGCGGCCAACACAAAACATCCCAAGATGCTGGCAATAGAACTATTGCTATAACAAGGGTTTTGTTGCACTCAAGTGTCATCATCATAGGGAGCCTCCTGCCCAATACTTACTGATTTATCGCAGACCTGCGTAGGAAGATATGACAAGTTTCTACAGTATGGCTGTTCCTCTTGCAAAAAGTGCAGTATAATTTGGGGGTAGGCGACTCAGGGGTGTAGCCACTAGAACTTGGAGCCAAGGCTTGTTGTTATTATTAAAATAAGTGGTTCCAGTAGGTTAGAGTAGGTCTGCCATAATCTCTAAAATGGCCGCATTGATATGAAAGAGAGACGTCCAGTTAGACTTCGCCTCTTTAAGATAAAGTAGAATATTAAGCATATTTTAAATGGTGAAAACGAAGCAGTGATATCTTCATCTAAAGCAGGATGTTTTCCTGTTACTGACATTTGAGACTCAAGGTAAAAATGGTGAGAGAAATCTGTGACAATCTCTCCCCAATTAAGACTTATACCCATAAAAGTTTGCTTTTTTGGTTAAATAAGGTTAGATCGCTCCCAGATTCTCTAAACAAGGCAGTCTTGGCGTCATCTAAGTGTTTTAAAGCATTAGAAGAGGTGCCATATTGTCTTGAGCTATGAAACTAAGACAGTTAGGCGTTTAAGCTGTTTGTGTCAGTGGCTTCCTCCATAGCTTTATAACAAAAAAAGAAAGAGAAGATGATCCATACGCCTGAGATGATCTTCCCTTATAATGACGGTTTAAACGTGCCACTGAGTGGGTTAATGGCCAAAAAACTTGACCTGATACTGGGGATGAATTCGCCAAAAGAGGAACTGATAGAGCTGGAAGATTAGTAAATGTGAAGGGCGTCCACTTTATTTTGTAAGGCGTTGATATCTTCAATTATTGAATCCACCCAATTATTGGTGGCACAAAGGGCCAGTTTTGTTGTGACGAATTATTTTAACATCCAGATTTCGCTTTTAATATTGGTGGTCACATCTCAAAGCTTGAGTTGCTGTTTCTCAAGATTAAAATCTTTTCTCCATCATACACAATCATACTGGTTAATTTGGCCAATAGTTTAGGACGTCCTGATCTGAAGTGAGCTTTGACGCCAAATCATTAATAGTAATAATAGTTTGCACCGCAAACTCAGGGTAAACTGGCAGGTATCACCAGTTTTGTCAGGACCATGGGTTTAGACCACTTGTCCCATTTTAAATTATAGTCCAGGTAACCTGAAGTTCTGGGTGCTGGATTTATGTATTTTCTTTCCTTCCCAGAAAGTCTTTACTCAGATTAACGTCTCTGGAGTTGTAAAGTCCTAACTATTATTCCTTCCTAAATAAATTAAGGAAGGCCAATTTAGCATAAAAGTGGCAAAAAGAGTGTATTCTTTATTTTCTTGGAATCAAAATTATAAGGGAGATTAGGAAGGTCACCTGGTTCTTTTTAAGCGGTCCAAGCTAAGATCTATATTTCTTAAAAATTGGGGATTCTGTGGCACACTTAATCATCTTGGTTAAGTAGGATTAGTTTGCCGCATAGATTGGGGTTAAACTTCAATATCTAGGGGTTTTGGGCGAGTAATTTTGACCTCATTAGACAGGAATTGTCCCCAATGTCAAGAGGGATGGATATTTGTCAAAGATTATCCCCAGATAATGGTTCCAACTATCTTAATGGCTTGGGTTCAATTACCGTCATCTAACTTATCCAAATCTCCAATTTGGGCTGGAATCCCAACATCTTGTGAAGCTTCAACTTTAAATATGAGTTTTTGAAGTGAGCTCTGAATGTCCTTCCTGATTTTCTCACTTGCAATTGCTCTTTGCCCAACTGACTATGATGAAGCAGATCTCGTCACACAGTCATTCTCCCACCCAAATTTTGATCATTGTTCATCCCATGGTTTTGCTGCAGATTTAGCTCCAGATGCACCTTTGATTTCGTGGGTCTTAACACAAACGGCATGTGTGGAAGGAGTGGATCTTTTGGAGCGGTTATCCACCCACAACTTCAAAACATTCCTTGTATTCTCTTGATGAGGGGCTCATCCAGTTCAGGTTGCAGGTCTGGGTTCCCCCTCTCCTTTGAGCTGAAGTAATTTAGGCTCATCACGATCCCCAAGCAGTTGGTCACCTGGGAGATAAAAATGTATTGATCTAGTGAAGTGTGTAACAAATGGGATCCCAAGGCCCTATTTGCCACCTCAGCTATGCAAAAATATGTCGGAAGAGAGTCGCCTTGATCTTCTGAGCATCAGGGATGTGCCAGCATGCAAATCCCCTCTTTAACGTCCAATGGAACGATCAAACTCTGCTGCACTCAGGGGTCCAGGTATTGCTTGTGGGGCGATATCAAAATATGTAAAATATGCTAATCCCTGGTTGAGGTCCAGTGGATCCAATCTGCCTCCTATCACCTCTCAGCTTCATTTAGCTGCACTATACTACAACCTTGTTGTTAAGTTTTCAGCTGATGGTGCAAGCTAAAATAACTTAACAGTGAAAGTGAGGATATAAACTTGCTTTTCAAATGAAACTCCTGCTCGTAATTGGAAAGTAGATTCTCTGATAATCCTCAATAATAGCCAAGTAACTCTGGTATGCTCACCGTTCTTAAGTCTACTGGCACCAACAAAATACAAGACCTTCTGTCTTTGTACAAAATCAGGAAATTATTCCTCTATAATTGGGACTACTTCTCCAGCAGGCAACTATGTACTTCTCTTAGGGAAGAATAAACACACAACTATCTAATATAAATGTAATGGCATTAGATACAAATATCTGACAGATGACAGATGGATAATAATTAATAAACTAAGTGACAGTAGTTATTAATGATCAATAAACTAGTAAATGATGATTAATTGATGTTTTATTAATCAGCCAGGCACCGGTATTATATACCTCTTGGGCATCTCCTGGCCAAACTCATCTATTAGATGAGTTCATTCATATTATGCCAATCCTCTGCTGGTCATGAAATTAATTATGAAAAATCCCCAAGTCAATTTGGCCCATGAATTGACTAAAAATAACAATCATTTCAGCCCAATTGGAGGCAATTTTACTCTCATAGTCAGGATGACTTTGGGTTTTGAACTTAACATCAAAATCTTCCCAATTAGAGCTACATCATAACTCAATGTCTAACAATAAATGGGGAATAAAAAATATATGATCATAAAAGATGATGCACCCCAATTCAGGACATCGGCGGGCCTCTCAATAGCACTAATTATGCCCATAATTGGGATATCTATATTTAAGTGCTTAATTATTGATTTCATTAATTGAACCCAACTTCCGCCTTAGTACATTAAGATTAATGTACTAATTTAGGAGGTGCAATTTAGTTAATGCCATGGGACCACTTTGCACCCAAGTGTAACCACAATTGGCCATAATATAATAATATCATAGCTATTATTAGCTACAATAATTGGGCACCTCAGACGCAATTAGAGCAGTTATGAGGTAAATCTGATTTATCAAATTATGCAGATGAATTGGGAGAATCAAAGGATCCATCAATGGAAGTAATCTATCAGCATTGATGGTTTTCTCAAAGTGTTTATTTTTGAGTCAACCATCAAAATCTAATACTTGTGATGACCATGACCTTGTCAAGTTGTGCAACCACTTCCCACAGCCCACTGGACGTTTAATGCTCCCTCCTAACCCTGGTTTATTGCAACCAAGGTCCTCAAAGAATAAACTTTAATTAATAACTTTATAACGGTGCTAAATATAAGCAAATGATCTTTATTTTGGATGGAGATTAAAATAATGTAGAATTCACAAGTGAGGTAAGGGAAACGCATCCTCACTTGTTAAATAGTAGCCCTGCATGAGCTACACAAATTAATAATAATTTAGGCATGTCCAAGGCTTTACAAAAGCTGGCATTCTGACTTTCATCTGCTGGTGGATTAGGGGAACCTAAATTAAATAAAATTCGCTTATATACAATATTTTAATTTATAAACAATCCCAAAATGCATCAGCTCATCAATTAAGTCAAATTAGAAAATTGGGATCAGCAACCGTCGTCATAGTGGATTTTCTAAGTCCCAACCATAGGAAATCCATGTACAATCACTGATTGTTACATTACCCCCTTGAAAATAGAAATCCCAGAACTACCATGCCGGGTGGGGGAATCATGACCAGGTAATTTTTCCAATGGGTGGCTTTAAAAGAGGAAAGCTCAAAGGGGTTGACCAGAAATACAGGGTTCACGGAAAAAATTGATGTTCCCCCTAGAGGCCCACTGATGGGCGCAAGAGGCCTCAACCTCCAGCGGTCCAACCTCCCAGCTCTAAACTCCCCATCCCCTTTGCTGGAAAGCCAGCGCAACAACAAAAAGGATTTGAGGGCTTAGAGCAGTGCTTGGGACACTTGACTCTATGTTGTCTTGTGAGCTTTCTGGTGCAAAGCTTGCCATGAAAGGCTGACTTGTTAATTATGTAACAAACGGGCTCCCAAGGCACTATTTGCATGCTGGTGCAACCCTGACGCTCAGAAGATTGAGGAGACTCTCTTCTAATGTAGGCTTGCATATGACAAGGTGGCAAATAGGGCCTTAGAGCCCGTTTGTTACAAAGTGTACCTATAGCTAGATGGTCTTGTAATAGGATGTTCCAGCATGGATCGCCAACTGTGTGACTTTTGTGTGGGCCAAGTTGGACCAGTCTGATAGGAATGGTTTTCTTCGCCTCTTGCAGAAGGCCAAAGGGCCATGAACATTAATTTCTGTGGACTTTATTGTTGATCCACCCAGATTCAAGGGATTCACAGTAAACATGATGGTCGTAGTTTGCTTCACTAAATTTTCCTTATTCATCCCATACTCCTTCACCATTACTTCCAAGGAAACTGCCCGGATCTTTGTGCGCCATGTGTTATCAATTTTTGGACTCCCTCACAAAATTGTCAGCGACTGTGGGCCCAAATTTACAGAGAAGTTTTTTATGAGCTCTTATTGATCTTGAAGATCACACCTTGTCATTCCACTGCGTACCATCCACAGTCAGATGGCCAAACTGAACGGGTCAATCAGATCCTGTAACAGTATCTGCTGTGATACGCTGCAGCCACTCAGGATACCTGGGCGGATGACCTTCTCCTCTCTTAGTTTGCATATAACAATGGTACAAATTCATCCACAGGTTTCTCCCCATATGAGGCTACCTTGGGGTATAATCCTTTGTTTTCAGTTAGAACATGCTTCCGCCCAGAGGTATCAGCTGCTGATGAACATTCCCAACACATTTGAGCCACACAGTCCTTGGTTTAGGAGCACTTAACTAAGGCTATAAGTGAATATAAGAAGCTTGCAGATTAGAAACAGCTCCCAGCGCACGAAGCAAAGGGAGAAGAACATGTTATTCTTGACACACGCCACATGCACGTGCGAGTGTTATCACATAAGTTCACAAGTAAGCTCTCATGTCTCCACCTGGTGGAAGAAAACTCGAGAAATGGCGCCTTCTATTTAAATTTGCCACCCCATTGGAAGCAATACTAGTCTACCATGTGTCACTGTTGTCCCCTTTTAAGTATGTGATCCCATCTATTGAATGGTTGAATAGACTTAAATCGTCATGTAATTTGATAGGAGAAAAAAAAATATCAGCTGAGGCTGTTTTATTATGTATCATATTAAAACTATCAGTGATTATGGACCAAAAATATCCTAAGTATATCCAAAATTGGGATGCCTGGCATAGCAATTCCACTTAATAATATTTGACTATGATAACATGGTCTTGAGGGCTTTGTTGGTTAGGTCAGACTTAATATTAATAGTTGACTTAATGACTCAGGCATGTGGGCTTTGTTGGTTCATGTCAAAATTAGTTTTTAATTTTAATCAAGTTTTTGACCAAATATGATTAATAACTAGTGGTATATCTCCTTGGTAAGTGCTGCTGATTGCTTGAGAAAGAGAATTGGTTCAGCTAAATGCAAATGCATCTGAAACACTGTATTGAGAAGATTAACAAAATTTTACATTGACCCTGAGGCTATGCAAGATTCCCTGAGTCAAAGGATTGTAGACCCTTAAACAAATATTTTATGTGTTCCTCTGACCAAGTGCCAATGAAAATGAAACGTCATGGGTAAGATGTGGTGAAAATTAACACCATAAATTATCTCCAAGTTGATACTAATAAAGTACAATAACTATTACCACTAGTTCATAGTCTAATCTACAAGTTTTTTTGTATTTAATACTTTAAATTATATTAAGTTGAAATTTACTTGGGATCAGAAGGATCAGGGCAGCATGCCACCATCTAAGTAATGAAAGAATAACACAGCTTCAATTGTTATTATCAAGAAGATATATCTTACCTATTGTCACCATATTATCTATTGTCTCCATACAATAAACGCTTAAAACTCCAACTTATCTCAGAAGAAGAACCAGGCCAATTAAAATAGGATTAAAATTCAACAAGTGGCTCTCATGGCTGGGAATGCAGATGGTGACCATACCAAGCAGGGGAGCAATCCCAATCAATTATTCAGAACCATTATCTGGCCCAATGGGAATATTGAAATGACTGTGTCCCAGAGTAATTGGAATGATGTACCCATTATTACCTACCCCAATGAACCCATTTCACCTGAAGAGCTGAAACGTCTTGAACATCAGTTGTTAAGAGGGCATCAAATGGGACAAGGGCCCGCGGACAATAGTAGCAATTCTTTTTACCACCAGCATCAGCAAGATGGGTTGTGGATGAGATATCTAGCTCATCATCAATTGAGTGTAGCTCAAATCTGAAAATAATTTAATTACCATAGAAAAAATCACTCAATTCTTAATTGAATTTGTATATCCCACTTCTAGAAATTCTCAGATGACAATTGCCCACCATCATGCAGCCACTAATGAGTTGGTAAACTTCTCACGCAACTCCAACCAGGTGGCCCAAATCTTGAATGAGCTATTGGAAGCCAACTTCACTGAGGTTCGTTATAGTTTGGAGGTAAATTACAATCTAGCCACTTGGGCTAATGACCAGGTAGCAGAATTAGCACAAGAGCTAAATGACAGATTGTATCACATCTTTGACAATTTCTTAGAGGAAAGAGGAGTTACCAAATCATATTAACAATATCACTCAGACTTCCATTAATGCTTTGGAGTTCATGAGGCTTAATCATGAAGCTCAAGGGGCGCAATTAAACCATAACAAATGAATTCCATGACCAATATCGATGACTTGGCACCCAAATTTTGTAGATGAAAGATTAATACACCAAAAAATCAACTACTGGCAAACACAATTTGATAGTCAATAGGCGAAAAATGAAAAAATTAAGACTATATTGATCATCTTAGATGTTAGATCAATAATCTCAATGAGGATGTTACCACTATTAATGAGTCAACCAATAATCCTCATGGTGATGTAAAACAGTTCAAGAAGGAAATTAAGGAAAAGGACCAAGTGATTTCCACCTTGCAACTACAAACTACTAGCTTGAATGAGGAAATTGTGAAATTAAAATTAAAAACTTGAAATTGTTTCAATCTGGAAGATGAATAACAATTAAATTTTAGCTCTGGATGACAGGCATTTTCAGTGTGCCACAAACCAAAAAAACTGAAAACTCTTCTGAATATTATGTGGATGAGCTACAGAAATAGCTACTGAAATGGATGCTGGGCCACGTCAACAATGCCTAGCAATATGGTTACTTTGGCCAACCCCAACATTTCAACCCATGGTGCTGTGCCTCAACGTCCTAGTACGCCTGGCTCAAGTCAACAAAGAAGTAATCATGATAACCATGGACAGGAAAGTGATAATTACAAACTAGCAAACCTGCTTGCTTTTGACAAGAACGAAAATATAACCACACTTATCAAACGCTTTGAAATGTCCATGTCTGGGGCTAGTGACCGTAACAAAGCAGACACTATGATCAACTGCTTGAATGAGTGGAGCATTGAATTAATTATGCCTCATTTGGATGATAACCCAACTTATGCCAAAGTCAAAGGGGTCATTTTTAATGAATTTGGAGGTCCAGAACGAATGTCAACTAGAAAATTTAAATTCATGAATAGCCTTAAGAAAGATGAAATAATTAATAAATTTTCAGATTGATTCTATTGTGAAGCTCAAGTTCTCTTAGGCGCAAAGGCTAAGATCAATTTGATGCTAAGATTGCATTACAACATGCAGTACACCCTTATCAGAATTTGTCAAACAAATTATTTCCTGCTTTTGTGCAAAACCTCGCACCATCCAAATTGGTTGATTATCTGAATAGATGCTCACAAAATTATTGCCCTCCCAATACTGGATACAGATCAGGACAGGCTGCCTCTGTTGGAAAACCCTACAATACTAACAATACTGACAGTAATCCACTTATTAAAACTGAGCAAACCTCAAATACAAGGGCCTCAAGCCCATTAATAAGATTACTTGCTATAACTGCAATTGTAAAGGACACTATGCTTTCCGATGCCATCAGTATGGTGTTAATGTAGTCCTTCCAGATAACGCGCGGGTGGAGGAAAAAGAACAAGCACAATTGATGTGGGATGATCTATTGTGCCAAAAATACCAGACCCACCTGACTGACATGAAAACACAGGCCATGGGGTCTCAATTTTTAGCAAAAAGAATTCTATTTTAGCACCAAAGGAATAATTTATGAATGTACATGTGGTAACTCGCTCTCAGAGTAAGGGTGTCATACCTGAAGCCTCTGAAGTAGTTGCTAAACCGTATGTGCAAAAGATATTTGAGAATACTCCAACTGAGGGGCTGAGAAATGCAGCAGATACCCCAAGCTTGAAGGGGGTGAATATAGCTATGTCAATTGACACATTTATCAACAGATGTCCTAACATTGAATTACCTGAAGCATACTCTTAACTCATTGGATTCTTCCTATATCCACTCAATAAGCTCTATTTTTTAGTACTAGATGGTCCCAACCCAAGGGGGGATTCATCGATGTTCTCAATAAGCTCTATTGATTCTTAAAAAAATAAAAAATTAAAGATAAATATAAATATATAAATATATAAATATAAGAAAATAAAAAAAACTAAAGATTAATATAATATAACTTATAGAAAGAAAAATAAATTGAGAAAAATAAATTTAACTAATGAGTTTTAAAGCCCCATCGCCACCATGGCTAGATGACCCTTCTTTGGGAGGGGGAGGAGAGTGACGTTGAAGTCAATGGGGCCAGTTTGAGTTTTCTGAGGATTGCTGGAGTTGCAGAAGGCGTATAAATTGAACTTTTGAAAATGTCAAATTATAGCTAGTTGAACCAGTTTAGGAAACAAAGGTAAAACGCCTGAGTTAACTGTAGCATGCAGCATGGAATTGTGGAGCTTAAGAAGAAAGGTTTAAACAGGGCTAAAAAGCTGTTAATGTAGCATCTTATTCTGAAGGTCAAGAAAAATTGGATGTTGTGACCAAGAGATAAAGAATATCCTCTGCTTTTATCCAGTCAAGGAGGTGGAAGTGTTGAATGGTTGACTGGACCTAAATTATTGTGTAATTTAATAGGTGAAATAATAATATCAGCTGATGCTAATTTATTATGTATCATATTAAAATTATCAGTGATTATGGACCAAAAATATCCTAAGTATATCCAAAATTGGGATGCCTGGCAAAGCAATTCCACTTAATAATATTTGACTATGATAACATGGTCTTGAGGGCTTTGTTGGTTAGGTCAGACTTAATATTAATAGTTGACTTAATGACTCAGGCATGTGGGCTTTGTTGGTTCATGTCAAAATTAGTTTTTAATTTCAATCAAGTTTTTGACCAAATTAATTAATAGCTAGTGGTATGAATCTCCTTGGTATGTGCTGCTGATTGCTTGAGAAAGAGAATTGGTTCAGCTAAATGCAAATGCATCTGAAACACTGTCTTGAGTTATTAACAAAATTTTACACTGAACCTGAGGCTATGCAAGATGCCCTGAGTCAAAGGATTGTAGACCCTCAAACAAATATTTTATGTGTTCCTCTGACCAAGTGCCAATGAAAATGAAACGTCATGGGTAAGATGTGGTGAAAATTAACACCATAAATTATCTCCAAGTTGATACTAATAAAGTACAATCAACTATTACCACTAGTTCATAGTTTATTCTATAAGAGTTTTTGTATTTATTACTTCAATTCGTATTAAGTCGAGAATTTACTTGGTATCAGAAGGATCAGGGCAGCATGCCACCATCTAAGTAACGAAAGAATAACACAGCTTCAAGTGTTATTATCAAGAAGCTATGTCTTAACTATTGTCACCATTTGATCTATTGTCTCCATACAATAGACGCTTGAAACTCCAACTTATCTCAGAAGAAGAACCAGCCTAATTGAATTAGGACTAAAATCCAACACCATCAGAGCCAGAGAAAATTGTGATTGAGGGCGCAGATGAAGCTGAAATATAGGGAATTCTGGTTTCCCGCAAATCACATCAATCATTCCAATATCTAGTTGCATGGAAGGGCTATCCGGCCTATGAAGGTAGTTGGGTTGGCGCATGGGACTGTACTAACTGCTTGGAGCTTGTTGAAGCTTTCCGTGCCACCCACCCAGATGCTCCCCATCCTCCCCCAAAAATTTTGACGCTGATGGCGATCAAGCTGCCTAAGGCCCATAAGAATGTGCATTTGCTCAATTCCCTGGTGATGGCGCTCCCACTTTGGCAAAATGTAAAGATAATGTAAGTTTGGGAGCTCCCCCTCCATTTATTTTGGGAGTGTTTCCTTTCCTATCCAATAAGGGGCCAAGGAGGCTGACAGTCCCCCTAATCTCCCAGGGAGACCTCACTAATGTGGTTGATGAGCAGTAGGTCACCTCTTGCTCTTTAAGGACCCCGCTACCCATTCCAGTATCAACTTTGAATGAATTGATACTACGAATCAAGTTGATTTTTACTGAGCTATCAGATAGTTGGCATTCTCATGGGACAAATATCTTAAATGAAGTCAATAGCCACAAGTCTTTAAAAAGACCAGATAGCCCCAAACATTTGGCAACCAAGCCAACAGGTGCATAATTTTGGCAATTAAAGCATTTAGTGTCAAATCCTTGGTAAAGCTTGCTGATGACATTGGGTCATCAGGAATTGCTCCTGTTAGTTTATAACCCCCACTTGAAGCATTGAAATCAACGTTCAATATTCCTTTCTTGGACAAACAGATGCTGGAGCGACAGGGTGTGTTCAAATTGGCCGTCCCAAACCCATTCCTTGGCTCATGGGACCGCCCCTATGTGGGATGGCCTTGGGAGGTTCTCACTACCTATTGAGTGAGATTTCATCACTCCAGTCAAAGAAAACAAAAAAATTGGCGATTTGGGCATTAGTGGATGAACTGACAGTGACTCATCCCACAGCTGACAAAATTTTGAATTTGGTACAAAATGATACTTTTTTCTCCCCCCTCGCCTGAAGTTTGCCAGATTAGGTCAAATCTTAAGGGCCCCAATCCCGCATTTTCCAAACTATTCCCTATATTTTTCATCTATTTATGCAGCAATTTCACACTGAGAAAATTGACAGACAATACTCTTATTTTACTTTCAATAAAAATCTTCCCACATTCAAATTTATTTATTTAAGTTTAATTTGTTCTTTGCTGAACCCCCTGTGACATCTGCAATGTGGACTAATGGCTGGCATATTGACTGGGTCTCCCCATCCCTATTCTCAACAATGATTCTTACAGTAGCCACTTGAGCCCATTTCAACAAGGCGTTTCCATATAATTTCCCAATCTCAAAACTATCTACACCTGGACCCATTGGCTCTGGTGCTGTAACAGCTTGGTTCCTCGCCAGGTTTTTTTGCTACATTTGTGGCCCATTGTTCCTCTCTTTTCAATCATCTTTCAGTCAACTTAAACATTGTTTAAGTAGCAATGCCCCTGGCATTCTTGCTCGCCTTTTAGGTGCTTTTGCAACACGACTGGATCGCCGGTCTAAACTTTATCTGCTGTTGCCATGACTGGCATGAGCAGCAATCTGCTCCTGAACAGTTCAAGATGATTGTGGCTGATTGGCTGGTGCATTAAGGCTGCACCCACTATGCTTGAGGTAGTAGAGGGTGGATCAAACCCATACAAAAAATTCTGCTATATAAGCAGCAGGGCCTACACCAGAAAGTGAGGATTGGAATAAGCAGCTGAAGCAGCAAGGTAGGGGAACTTACACTTTATGTGGTCAAGGCCAAACCACAAGGGACAGAGTTGCATCCATCTTTACACAGGACTATAATGAGTGATTGGGGATGAGCAGATTATGGTTCAGGGGGGTCAAAAACTGGGGGTACTAGTGGAAGGGGAAGATCTTTTACAAAGTAGAAAGACCCTGAAAGGCGGCTGTACCCATTGGGAACCACAAGCTGAAGGATTAGATTAGCATCATAAGCGACCAATTCCTCTGGGAGCTCCTGTGTAGTTGCTTAGGGGAAAGGAGGTTTGAAAGGCTGGCAAAATGGACCACCAGAGTTGCATCCGTTGGAAGCTAAGTATAGTGGCAGGTTAAGAGTTTTATAAACAAGTGGCATCAGTGCCGCGACCATAGCCAGAGCTTCATAAGAGAATCACAGATTAAAGTACCCCATAAAAAAGCAAAAAATCAATAAAACTGGCGGGTTTAAACACGCCTGTGCCATCTCAATGATGGCTGCGCTTGCATAGGGGAAGTATTCCCATACTTGACCCTAAACTTAAGCACAAATTTCTTCAGGTAGCACCAAGGGGCTTAAAAGCACCACCTGGGAGTGCGCGAGGCATTGATAAGGTCCCAAGGTGGGAAAAAGGGCTGGAAGTATGGGGTTATTAAAGTCATCATAGGTGCTCTTTTGCAGCACCTAAAAGCGCATGAGGCGGCGCACCACCACCCCACGTGGGTGAAGCAGGTGTTAAACTTGATGATAGTTAAGGTTTAAGTTGGTACAATGGTAACAGTTGTTTATTTTAACTAAACTAATTATTTTTTAATTTGATTAATTATGTGATTCTAGTAAAAAACTTTATCATCAATCTTTCTTGTCAGTATTTTAGCTTTGAATCAATGGTTTGAACTTAATAGTGACTCCCAACACAACTGAGATCTTAAAGTTTGTCATGAGAATAATTATAAAACCTTATTTTAAAATTTTAATTATTATTTTTCCAAAATGTACTCTGTACTCATAAAGAGATAACAATAAAAGAGTACCAAACCTATGGCATTAACTAGACACTGAGGCTCAAAGTATTTAAGCTGTAATGCAATTCTCATAAAAATCCATAATTGCAAGGAAAATTTTACAATTTGGGCTTAAATCCACTTTGCCTTTTTTGTCCCTACTTTTGTTTTTTCCTCATTTAGATTTTTTGGTGTGAAAAAAGCTATTAATTAATCTTATTAGCAATAATATAGGCTTAAATTGAGCTCTATAATTCTTGAAAGTAAAACGACCAATTTATTTTTGCTCAAATCATCAAACAGTATATGTACTACTCTGGTTCCACTACATATCACGCCTGTTTTAAAAGGTTTATGACCTGATAATCTTTAAGTATTTCACGTGCTTTAGTCCCTTGGCACCTAAAAATATTCTAGCCTGAAAGGCCAAGTTTGTAAAATAGAAAACATGCTATAGTGCTTAATTCTTCAGACAAATTAAAAATCAAACTACACTAAAAGTAAAATTTTCAGATAAGAATATGTATTTAAACTTATTGATATCATGATTTATAAATATGAACTCTCAAAGATGTAATATACTACTGATGTAAATTTCTTTCCTGTAGCAATCATTAATTACACCTAATTTGATTCAAGACTAGTATGTTTAATAAACCACTCATAGAGATGAGTGTGCACCTAACTCCTTGTATGGATTGGGATAGCGTGGTGAAGGGCACAGGGTCAGTTTTTGCACCGTCCAAAGTTATAAAATGCATGGTGACACCGGTGGCCAATAAAAAGAAAAAAACTGTGGTAAGCGTCTCACTGAAAAGCTTATCATGGCAAGCAAAGTGCAACCAGTATACCAAAATTTCGCACTCTCAAACTGTGATCAGTGGAGCATGGAATTTGAGTTTACTTGGATACAAATTTAATGAACTATGGGAGAAGTTCTATGGTGATGTGCACATACATTTCCCAGCTGTCATGTATGCTGCACCGCATTCAATGACCCAGGGTTGGTTGGACATTTCATTTGAAATTGCATAAGCAGCAGACGCTGGTGCACAGGTGCATGTGGTGGTTGATCTCTCAGATGGTCAATGGATGGTCAAAATGAAGCGCACACGTTGGACCAAATTAAACCAGATTTTTGTAATTTTTTATTTTCTCACAACGGTGAAATGTACAGTCAAAGAGCACCATCTCTCAGAGGGGCTTAAAGTTATGAGTAATGCACTCTTTTTCAATGCAGAAATCCATGCTTATGCCAGAGCTTAGCATGGGCAAAGAAATTGCAGTGATCATCCCATCCGCAGTAATCATGGAAGAATTACTCAGATTCCACACACTGCTGTTACTAATGTTGATGGGCAGGACTACTTCCCATTCCATGTTATAGTGGATAGCGCGCCCCCTATCTGCACATTTTTTCATGCTTTTGGCCATAAATCACATACCTATCTTTCCAGAGAGGGCATCACTCAACATGAAAAACTCCCAGATGCAATGACAAGCCCCAAATCCCATCATGAGGCACCATTTTCTACTGATGCCGCCTTTCCGTGGGGTGTGCAGGTGTAAAATGGGTGTCTATAACTCTCCTGTTTCCAGCGTGGAGGTGCATGGTGCACAGGTCCAACACCAGTCTTTTAGTTGCAAGTATTAAAGTTACTAGAGCCCAGCATAGAGAGCTAGAGCTAAAATAACATAGGGCGAATATGGCTAACATGGTAAGGAATAACCAAAATGGAAACACGCGGTGCTTGTAAAGTTGGAGGATAGGTGCCCTAGGTTGAAGGGAACCTGGGCGACCCAACAGTTTATGGGCTGATAGATTTGTTGTATTTATAATTAAATGGTTAACATTGTGCAAGACCTCCATGAAGAGGTCTGCACACGGGATAGACCAAGATAGCATAAAATTAAACAAACTGTGTACTTAGAGAAGGGTTTATTGATAGGGAAGAAGTCGACCAACAGGAGTGATTGGTCTTAACATAATAAATTTAAGGGAATTTGGAGAAATAATCAATCGAGGAAGCAGGTCTAAGCATAGGTGCACGCTTCCATTGGCAAGATGCTGTATTTGGTAATCAACTGAAATTGGGTAATTGATTGTAAAAGTGGCTGACCCAAGCTGGAAAGTGTGAAAACTGAATGGGTTTAAAGACCCCATTACCTAAAAACCAAGGCAAATCTTTTTTATCTGTAACAAAGCTAGTTCTTTTTAATGCACCTGCTCTTATACAGGGCCAAACTTCTCCTTCATTCATAGAACCAACCCTGGTATACTTCGCCTTAACCCAGCGTTAATCTATGGTATGCGTGAGGTCAGAGAGGCCTGCTAGCTTCACCTTATTGGCCTCCTGATATGATGCTTTGTCTTTGACGTTAGTCCCAATTTATGATGTCATTCTCTAACCATGACAGCATGGGTGTTATATTCAAGTTAGACTGTATATCCACAGGAGCGCAAGAAGGCCAAACAGTCCTGTAAGGCAAAGGCCAAGGCAGCGGCTATGGAAGCATCAATGATCCCACCTGCCCAGACCCAGGCCAGCATTGAGCCATTCTCAGCCAAAGCTGTAAGGAGAGTGTCTATAACTCTTCTGTTCCAAGCGTGGTAGTGCACAGTGCACAAGGCCAACGCCAGGGAACTAGCCGTTAATATGAAAGTTTTTAGAGCCCAGCAGAGGGTGCTGGGGCAATAACAACTTAGGCAGAGAAATGTGAGTTTTATAATAAAAAACCACCAAAAGTGACGCGATGCACAAAGAGGAAGGGGGTAAGCAACCCAGGTTGGGCTGGAACCTGGGCGAACCAATGTTTCACTAGGGGATAGCTTGAGTGAATTTAAAATGGCAAGTTTAACAGAGCACAAGACCTCCTCAAAGAGGTTTGCGCACAGGAGCATTTAGAATATTATAAAATAAAACATAAAATGGGAAAATGTTTATTGGGTAGTCAACCAACAAGGAATGTTGGTCAGGGGAAAACATAATTAAACAGCGTCAGGATAAATTAGGGTCTGCCAAAGGGTCCCAAGCACCAATCCACCAATGGGCACAGACTACCATCCAAATTGGTAGGAAACACCAAAACTGACTTCACTTGAGTAATCGATTGAAGTTGGATTCAACCCAAATGCATGATTTCATAAATGGAATGGGTTTCAAAACCCTGTTCCTCGACTAATCAAATTGACCCATCCATGTTAATTGTGTAAAACATCTATTTTAACGCCTGGGCCGACATAAGGGGCTGGGCGTTAGGCACCTCACTAATACCTACCTGGGTATATTTGGCTTGTACCCAGCGTTGGTCTACTGTGTGCCTGAGGTCATGGAGGGCCTGAAGCTTCACCTTCTGGGCCTCCTGGCGCCCAGCCTTATCCTGGGGTTGGTCCCCACTATGATGTCATGTGACCATGACATTACCCTCTCCTCCCAATGGGGCTCAACACCCCCTCCAGGGGCCTGCGCAAGGAAAAGTTCTTGTGGGCTGGGGCCAACTTTATGGCAGCAACGTTTGGTTTGGGTTGAGATCCAGTAGCCTGGGGGGAACGCTCGTGGAAGGCTTAAATCAGATCTTGGGCATGCACACAGTTGCGCACTGGGACCCAACTGTTCTCTGCAGCTTTAAAACCCTTCCAAGATACCAGGTACTCAATTCTTCTTTTAACATGGTGGGAGGCTACTATTTCCTCCACTTCCCACTCTGGCGCCCCATCCATGAGATAGGCCTCAGGAGTCTCTGGTGGGGGGCACTCAAACAACAGCAATTTGCTTTCATGGAAGACAGAGAAGATCCAAAATGAAGAGGGAAGATTTAGCTGGTAGGAGGCATGGCCCAACTTTCTAACAATGCGGGTAGGGGACAATCCTCTTTAGTCTAGCTTCTTGCATGGCTGCTTGATAGGGATGTTATGATCATCAAGCATCACAAGGTCCCCTTCCTTATACGCGGGACCCACTCAGCATTTTCCATTGACGTTCTCCTTATAAACCAGCATAGCCGCCTCCAAATTTGTGGACACCTTTGATGGACCTTCTTGAGAGTCTTAGCAAAGTCCGCCACCGCTTCAACCTTAGAACCACAACTGAGCTCCATGTTAAAGGCGGGGTTAAAGCCATGGTCGGCAAAAAAGGGGAACAACTGATTGAAGAGTGCAAGGTATTGTTGTAGCTAAACTGGGCCATGGGAAGGTGAGAAACCCATTAAAAATTATCTGCGGTGGTGTAACACCGCAGAAACTGTTCCAAGAACTGATTCACTCGTTTAGTATACCCATCTGATTGAGGGGCGATAGGCAGTTGAATGGCAAGGGCGAATCTTAAGAGTATTACATAACTTTTCCCAAAAAACGGAGGTAAACTGGGGGCCCCAGTTGCTGATAATTTCTTGGGGAACCCCATGAAGCGCAAACACATGGGTGACCAAAAGTCTAGCCATCTCAGCCACGGTTATTGTAGTTCTGCAAGGAATAAAGTGGGGAACCTTGTGAACTTGTCCACCACCACCATGATGGCATCATAACCATCAGAGGAAGGTAATTTCACAATGAAATCCACTGAGAGGGAAGTCCAGGGCCCATCAGCCTTTTGTACTGGTACCACCAACACCGCTAAAGGTTGACGATTGGGTTTTATCTGGTTGTAGACCAGGCACTCCTTACAATACCGCCCCACCTGAGCAGGCAAGCCCTTCCAATTGTAGGTGCGACATATCAACTCCAATGTCTTTGCTTTCCTGGAATGACCAATGGTGATTCCATCATGATGGTCCCAGATGATTTCCAGGCGCAGTGGTCCAGAAGGTACCCAAAGGCTCCCCTGAAATCACACCATCTCATCCTTTACGTGATAACCCCTAGATAGGTCCTCTTGATCTAAAGCGCTCTAGCAAGTACCATAGTATATTCGGCCAACAGCGGCTGAGAAAGGACCACCTTTCTGAAAAATACCATATTCCCCCCATTTTCCAGAGGTGCAAGCGCTGGCCCGTTGGCTGGGGGAGAGGGAAGTGGCGACAGAATTTTATTTGGGAGATCATCACCTGTGTGTTGTGAACTTCTACCTCCTTTAGATCAGGAGCCAAAGCAGGGTCGCGGCTTAAAAATCCGCCAAACCATTATCCTTGCCCTTGGTGAATTCATAAGAAAAGGCAAATTGGGAAAGGGTCTCATGCCACCAGGTTTGTCGTGGGGTTAGGACATGAGGGGTGCGGTAGTACAGTAAGGCAAGGTGATCTGTACGTATGCAGAATGGTTGGGTAGAGCCATGCAAGTGGTGATGCCAATATGTCAGCGCCTCCACCACTGCTAGTAACTCCTTGTTGTAAACGGCTTAATTCAACTCAGGCAGAGACAATTTCCTAGAAAAATATCCTACTGGATGCTCTATCCCATTTTTGACTACTTGTAACAAGGCGGCCACTATGGCGAAGTTAGAGGAATCAGTGGACACAATGAACTCCTTTGAAGTGTCTACATGGTGAAGAACAGTCGTGGACAATAGGGTGCACTTCACTGCTTGGAAAGCATCCTTTAAAAAAGGGGGACTACAGAAGCACCCTGGCACTGCTGGCCTTATACACAGTGCATTCAAAAAGTTCTGGGACTAACGTTTTAAAGACTCAACTTTACAAATAAATAAACTTTCTTTTTATCATAATTTAACATACAACCTTTCCCTCTCTATACATATTTATATTGCTAAAACAATTGTTAAAAGGTATGCACATAGTTCCTATTTTGTATAATCATGTTTAAACCAGCTGTCACATTCTTCTGAATTGTCTCTACTTTATCAAAAGGATGAACTTTTATTGCCACCTTCAGATTAGAGAACAGAAAGAAGTCAGACAGAGCCAAATCTGGTGAATAGGGTGGATAATTATAATCTGAAGGTGGCACTGAAGGTTCATCCTTTTGATAAAGTAGAGACAATTCAGAAGAATGTGAGCTGGTTTAAACATTGTTATACAAAATAGGAACTATGTGCATACCTTTTAACAATTATTTTAGCAATATAAATATGTATAGAGAGGGAAAGGTTGTATGTTAAATTATAATAAAAGAAAGTTTATTTATTTGTAAAGTTGAGTCTTTAAAACGTTAGTCCCAGAACTTTTTGAATGCACTGTGTATAAGGGTGCAGCCACCTCAGAAATATTGGGCATGAACTTCTTGAGGAACGTACATGTCCCAAAAAAACTCCTCAATTCCTTGACTGAAGTGGGGGTGGGCCATTCAATAAATATCCTTCTTCTTGTCTGGAGTTATCATGTGTCCTTGATCAAACACAAAGTTGCCCAGAATAGTGACATGGGACTTAAAAAAATTTCACACTTGGAAATTTTCAGTATAAGGCTGGCTGCCTTTAACCTCTCCACCACTTGCCGAAGGTGTACTGCATGGGACTCATGATTAGGGGAAAAGACCAGAATATCATCCATGTAGGCAACTGAGAATACTTCAAGAAGGTCCCCCAAGGCTTCATCAATACGGCGTTGAAAGATAGCAGGGGCATTCTTAAGCCCAAAGGGCATGACCCAAAACTGGAAAATCCCTTTTCTAGTATGGAATGCGGTTAACCATTTTTGCCTTTTTTTAATCCAAATTTGATTTAAAGCATTGAGAAAATCCAGGTTGTAGAATACCTTAGCCTTCTCCACATAGCGTGCAATCTGAGAATAAAAGAATGGGATGTAGTCTGGTACAGTGACATTGTTGAGGTTCTCATAGTCTATGCATGGGCGTAGAGTATCATCAGCCTTCTCAACAAAAAGAAGTGGGGAGCATACAGAGGAGGTACGCTGAAAAATCGCACCTTTAGCTAACTGTTCCTTCACCCACACATCCAACGCCTCTTCCTCCCGGACAGTCAATGGGTAAGTGGGGGAAGACATACGCACCAGATCCATAGTGAGCTTGAAGTCACAATTGAACTTGGAGTAATCAGGGAGGGCGTTGGCGGATGCTGAATCAAAAGAGGATTCCAAACCCTCCAAGCAAGAAGGTATAGGAATTTTCACTGAGGGCTTCAGCAAAGGGAAAAGGCTTTAAGGGTGAAGGTGGGGCCAGTGGGGCAATTTTCTCTGGGCGTTCTCCTCTGACAAAGGAACAACTAATATGCGACCATTCTATAATGTAAGGGATAGGGTATTCTCTTTCAAGTTGGTTTTAACATCAAGCTTCCGCCACCACTCCACTCCCAAAATAATAAGAACAAAGGTTTTTGATAGCCTGGAAGTGATTAGACAAGTGGTACTTGCCAACCTGATAGTCCACTGTCCCCCTAATATTAACAGTGGGAATACCTTGGGACGCCCCTCCCTTAACCGTACCACCTGGCAAGTAACTCAGCTCCAGGTAGTCAGCTAGGCATCAATTCATAAAGTTATTAGAGCGCTAGTATCCACCAGTACAGTGGTGCTGAATTTCCCTAAAGAGTATGAAAGGGTAGCAGACAGATATAAAAACCTTAATTGTCTTGATTAATAGCAGATAACGCCAGAACATCACCAACAAACTCATCCTCTGGCATCAGCACATAATCAAGGTGTGTTTTAAGATCAAAGAAAGAGGAGGGATAGTTGGCCACTCTTACTACTGAGGCCACATACCCCACCATGCCTTCTGCAGGTGCATATACTTTATCATATTTAAAACGAAGTACTTTCTCCACTTCCTGAGTTCCACGGATCATGGTAGAGATCAAACGAGGGTTCTCAGGGGCTATTTGATATACTGGAATAGGGTTTTCATCAAGGCCATAAGAGCTAATAAACGGCTCAAAGGTTTGGATAAGATTTTCGTCATAAAACGCGTTTTTAGATGTGAACGACCCTAACCCCCCAACTGCAACATAAGGCCTGACGTTATCCAAGGCCAACACTCCCAGGCCCATCTACGCCAATTCTGCCGGCATTTTCTGAATGCACTGTCAAAGGAAAACTCGTTTATTTAATTGTAAATTGATAAATTTGGCAGAAAGTTGGGGGATCACGACTTTTAATCCTTGAAGCGTCTGTATCCACCAGGTACAAGCATGAAGGGTGGATACTTTCAAGATAGAGGAAACCATAATAACGCCAAGTTGCACCAATCTTTGAGAAGAAAAAGGAAACAGCAGTGTGGCTAACAACAGCTGAAGCCCACAGCCGGTGCCCACTGTTTCCACTTCAGAAAAGTTCCACACGGAAAAAGTTTGTGCACATAAATTTAAGGAGTTATTCAACTAACGTAAGGAGAGTGTCTATAACTCTCCTGTTTCCAGCGTGGTAGTGCACAGTGCACAAGGACAACTCCAGGGAACTAGCCGTTAAACCCTAGCTATTAGAGTCCAGCAGAGGGTGCTGAAGCAATAACTACTTAGGCAGAGAAGTGTGAGTTTTATAATAAAGAAACCACCAAAAAGTGACGCGTTGCACAAAGAGGAAGGCGGTAAGCAACCCAGGTTGGAGAAAACCTGGGAGAACCAATGGTTCACTAGGGGATAGCTTGAGTGAATTTAAAATGGCATGGTTAACGGAGCGTGAGACCTCCTTTAAGAGGTTTGCACACAGGCGCTTGAAAGATCATAAAATAAATATAAAATGGATAAACGTTTATTGGGAAGGCGACCAACAAGGAATGTTGGTTGGTGGAAAACATAATTAAACAGCGTTGGGGAAAATCGGGTTCTGATGAAGGGGTCCCAAGCACCAATTTACTAGTAGCCACAGACTACCATCCAAATTGGTAGAATACACTGAAACTGACTTCACTTGAGTAATTTATTGATGTTGGATTTGACCCAACATCATGATTTCATAAATGGAACAGGTTTAAAACCCTGTTCCTTGACAAACAAAATTGATTCATCCACGTTAATTGTGTAAACCATCCGTTTTAATGCCTGGGCCAACGTAAGTGGCTGGGCGTTAGGCGCCTCACTAGTACCAACCTGGGCATATTTTGCTTGTACACAGCGTTGGTCAAGTGTGTGCTCGAGGTCAGGGAGGGCCTGAAGCTTCACCTTCTGGGCCTCCTGGCGCCCAGCCTTATCCCTGGGGTTGGTCCCCACTATGATGTCATGGGACCATGACGAAAGCAGCTTGAGAATTTGTTCACCAGATAAATTGGGCCCACCAACCTGCGGACCAGCTGTTTGAGTCAGGTTCACCTGCGCAAGTTTACTGTGCGCCAATCGAAACCAACTCTTAACCCAATCTCCACATGACTTTTTTCAACCTTTGATAGTGCACCTCAGGAGCACCTTGATGTGAAAAGTCGGTCTAAAGAAAGCTCCAATTATGAAATCATCCAAAGCTAAAGGAAACCGCCCTTATGACAGCTACTTGGTGGCACAAGGCACACATGCTGCCACCAAGGAGCGTGCTGAAAAAGCTGCTTGAAGGGCAAGAAGTCCCTTCCCATTGCACCTAAGGTGCAATGGGGGTCTCATTATTAATAGGGACGCTGAACATCGCTTAATTCAAGGCCTCACTGTCCTGGGCTAGAAAACTGATTTCCTTAAAAACAATTTAGCTGTGGAAATTCTGGAAATTCAGGAAACCCACTGTCCACATGGTGCTAAGGACACATGGACAACCATGCTTCTCCACTCCATTTATTTTTGGTCGCCACACTGTGGGGTGCTTATCTGAGCGACCATAAGTTAAATTTTTACCCAAACATTTGTATCTCAAGGGTCATGTGCTGGTCATACCTTTTCATGGGATGATGAAGTGCACAAAATAGTTAATATCTACGCCCTCACCTGTGTGTGCGCTTGCTGGGAATTCCTCTTGACTGTGTCTTCTCTTCCCCTCCCCAAATTCCTTTGTGGTTGCCAACTTGAACTGCTGGGCCAACCCATCCACCAACCGCTGGCCTTCCACACCAGCCCCACTGCAGGGGCACAATGAACTTCGTGTTATTAAAGCTATCTTGAGCTTTTTTGATCCCTCCTCAAGCATGCGCCATAACTACTCAAGATGTCACGTCCTCATGTGCACAATAGGTAGCTGATGTCTATGTCCCACATAGACTTCATTCTTGCCCCACCGCATTTTCACCCCCAGATTTCGCATTTCACTATGACAAAAATAGATTTTTCAGACCACAGGATGGTCTCAGTGTCATTTACTCTCTTGAGCCTGACACCGCAGGCGCTTAAGTGAGTAAACTTCGCCTTACTGACCTCACATCACCCACATTTTCAAGTTAGATGGACACCATCACTTTGACACAGGAGTTTGCAGCTCCTTTCTGTGTTGATTCTCTGTCAACCTGGTCAACCTTCAAAGCAGCCAAAATCTTTCAAGCGTGCCACATCTCCTCATGGCGCTCTCAGGCTGCCTCAGCAGTCATTAAATGTTCCCTGGTGGAGGTTAAACCACCTGGAGAATAATGTCCTCAGGGCAGGATACAGCACTGCCTGGGGTCTTAAACGGGCTGAAGTATCTGACCATCTTAACACGCTGATCAGACAACACAAACATCGCGTTTGTGTTCAGTATAAGACAAATAATATCACCATGGGCAAAAAGTGCTCCGCCTACTTTTTCCGCTGATTCTTTTCTCTGTACCAAATCTTGGTCTGCACACAGGTGAGGCAGCCGGACAATTTCGTTGTTGAAATGCCAGCTGAAGTGTCCACTGAAGTTTGAAACTATTAATGTGAATTGAACAGGGCAGACCCAGTCAATCCTACTGAAATTAATGATTTTCTCGCTGAAGCACAAATATGCACTATTTCCCAATATCCAGAGCTCATGAATTTAATACCTGCAATGAACTCTGGTATGCTATTTGTGGTTCATCGCACAGAAAGAGCCAGGTCCACTGGGATTCCATGTGTTTTACAAAAAGTATTTAAGTTATTTATCCCCCCTATTGCTAGTCTCAATGAACAAATGTCTCTTAGAGACATGAATCCATCCTGGGGGCTAAGAGGCCTACATGGTAACTTTGTTTTAGAAGGGTAATAGGCTAAACTTGGAAGGCTGGCGCCATATTTCTCTCACTAACACTGATACTAAGTTATTAACTAAAATTATGGCTAACCGTTTAGGGAAAGTTGCCTCTGAGGTAAGCTCCCATAAGCAGTTTGGCTTTATCCCAAAGAGGGTGATCTGGGACAATGTACACACCGTGGCCAATATCTGTCAATCCCCAGCTACTAAAGCGTTTGTGTTCTTGAACCAAATAAAAAGCTTATGATAGGTTCAACTGATACTACCTTAGGGTCTACCTTCTTCGGTTCCACTTCCCCCCATAGTTCATCAGTGGGCAATGCTGCTCACCAAATTGGCCACAATGTAAGTGTGGAGACCAGATTTCCTCAATGATTTGTTTCTCCCTCAAAGGGATCTCTATCAAGGGGACTTTTTGAGCCCTATTTTATACAACTTTAGCTATACCCGCTTCTCCAAATTTCTAATGCACGCCTTTCTAGTGTTCAGGTGAGTGGGCAAGCACCGGTTAAGATACTTGTTTTTTCTGGTAATTGTGTGGTTGGGGTGTCTAGCAACCATGATACACGTGCATTGGAGTCCACTCTTTGGGGGTACACCAGGGTCAGTAACCGCGTCCTCAACGCTTTCAAAACCAAAATCATTCTCCTTAGTAGTTACCATGCCTGCTGGTCTCTAGAGACCTTCAATAAGAGTGATCCAACTTTTCAGTCTCTTCACAGCTTACCCAGGCGGTCACCTCATCTCTCCCTCTTGTGCTCCCTTTTTTGTCCAGACCCACTGCAGGTCCAATGTGCCACCTAGGTTTGTGGCTGGAGGTGGGTGTTTACGCCACTTTGGTAATGGAGCACCACATCTTAAACAACGTTACAAATCGCATTGCATCTTTATGAGCTCACCAGACCAACCTGATAGACAGGGCAGTGCTTGCCAACGTTATGATCTTGTCAAAGTTATGTTTTCCGCACATGACATCGCCTATTCCCCTCTTTCTTTGCTTCTCTGTACGATCTGCTACAAGGGTGGCTTTGGCTAGGTCGCCCTCCCCCTGTGCGACTGGAGGTCCTTTTTGGCTCACACCAAAGTGGTGGTATGGGCCTGCTCAACTACGTGGACCATGCCTCCAGGATCCTTGGCACATGGATAGCTTCAGTGACCAACCCCAAACTCCCAGCCCAGAACTGGTCATGAGCGGCATGCTCCAACTTTTACCGCGCCCTCAGCCTCCTCAACCTCACCCAACCTAACTTTCTTCTTACCTATATGGCCTCTCACTCCTCTTCTGCAGGCCCGCGTGGGTCCCCTGCCCACTTTAAACATATCCTCCTTACCATGCGGAGTGCAGGATGGAGGATCAGCATCAGTGGCCACATTTCTCAGAGTGGTCACCCTTCTCCCCATTTTAAACAGGAAGTTCATGGGCAAGTCGTTATGAACAACATTTTACACCGTTGTACCCTTCCATAGCATGTGTTGACTATCTTGACATGTTGGACATCCTGTGCTCCTTGGAAACCCAGAAGGACATATGGAGGTACACTCACCACTCTCTTTTACAGCCATAGGTTTGTTCCCATGTGTGGCGCTGCCTGAAGCGGGTATACCACACTGTGGAGCAATCCAACGCTTCTCATTCTTTGTGTGTTATGTGTTGCCAACATGGGACTTTGGTCCACCGCTTGGAAGATTGCCCGCCCTCACAAGCAATATGGCGGTAAGTTTGCGTCTCTGTTTCCAGTAACATACGCAGGCTTTCAATCTGTCTAAGGACCTCTTTGCCTTTTCCTAAACTTTCCCCATCCATCCTTCCCTTCGCGCCTTAGTTGTGGCAATCGCTATGTGGACAATACACATGGTGGTCCTTGAAGCCATTTTGAGCTCTACTCCCACCCTCCAGGAAGCTGTGCGTTGCTTCCATTTGCATCTTAAGAACCAATTTTAAGCCTGGTTGTTTGGCCATTTGCTTCCCTGCCAATGACAGCTGGTCTTATCCTGGTTCCCTGAATGGTTCCTCATCTTGTACCCTTTCCTTCACGATGCTCAGTAGTGGCTCATGCCTTTCTCACAATCCCCTTATTCCTTCATTTGGCGTTCCTGCTGGTAACAGGAGGTAGCTTCAGCTCCTCTGGGGTGCCTCTCATGTATTTTAGTGGTTGATTGTAGTGTTTTTTGGAAGTGTCCATCCAATAGTCAGCCTTCCCCAATTAAAATTTAAAGATGTATCATACTAGATATAGATGTGCAAACCACATTTTTTATAAAAGTTAGGATTTGTACATTGTAATTAAAATTACAAGTTTTCCAATTGACTATTGATTTCTACATACTTGGTTGACTCAGTCACTTAATATGTACATAACATCTCCTTTTTATGAGAACCAAAGAGGTTTTTAATGCATATAAAGCTTCAACCCAAACTCAGTATATCTTAGAAAAATCCGTGCATTCTTCTAGAATTTTTAAGATAGAATTACACATCTTAAACTTTTTGTCTTCTAGGGGCTCTACATCAAAGATTGTTTAAATCTCTTTGACACCTTTAAACAATTACTGAGACATTATTTTGTGTTAGAGTTAAACAGATTAAGCTAAAGAGGTCCATTGTCATTTAAATCAGATTACTTGTTTATTCAAATATAAACTAATATATGTCTTCTTTGTGTTTTCATCACTGTTTTCTTCTAGGTTTTATATTGTCATCCCAGCTAACATGTTCTTTTTGAAATGCTATCTAATTTAGTTGCTGAAAAGTTGTAGCCAGTTTACTTAAAGGTTGTAGATTTGGTATGTTTCATTTTTAAACATCTCTAAAGTTGATCATTTACTTTTATTTTACTCCTTCTTCAACCTATATTTCTTATCATTGCATCTAAATTTCTGCGTATAGAAAGACTATGAAGCCCACTAAGCCCATAATGACTTGAGTAGTTGAAGAGAGTATATTATATGGTGCCAAAAACATGGTTTAAAATGGCAAGTTGCTTTAGTTGGAAAAGTTATTACATAAATCAATATATGGAATAAATCTAGAATTACCACTCTAATTATGTCATATAAGCAGTAGTAATTAAATTTTAAAAACTTAGCTGTGTGTTTTCTAGTACACTAAGTTTATGAGATCAAGTTGATTGTTAAAATCTATTTGAAGGTGCAATAAAAAGTTATGATTTTATAGAAAGCGGTAACTAATTTGACTTTAATTACCCTAGAATTTGTTATATTTATCAAGATTTGCCAATAGAATTTTTTATATTAGTGATATCAACTCAAAAGGATGCTATCACATATTTTTGTGGGTGCCAGATGAACCTAAATTAAAAAATCCCAGATAGTGCCATGGTGGCTAGCTTAGGAGCCACATCATATCTAAAAGGGTTTTAGGGGTTCAGCGTCCTGAGAGGCCCTGAGGGCATATGTAAGAGCAGACAAAAGAAATGTCAGAGCGTTGGTGTAATAGAAAAAGCGGAAGAAAAAAAATAAAGCTCATCAAGAATGAATGTGGTGTGCAGCATCTTGACAGATTGTGTACGCTGAGACTCAACATGCTTTAGAAGCAGTGGAACATATGAGACAGTTTTTTCATGGTAGGTTTAGGGGTATTGGTGATTGAACAGTGATAACTTTCCAGCGTCAGCACATGAGTGACCGATAGCAAATGCAGACTCTTTGTCCATATTCCAGTATTCTTCAGTGAAGTTATCTATGCATTGCAACAGGAGATTTTTAGATGAGAAACTATATGGTGGCATGGAGGGATTGGCTGTTAGGAGAGTTTCTGTAACTCTCTCTCTCATTCCCAGCAAGGTGGTGTGGGATGAAAACTCACACTTCTAGTGAACTAGACAATAAAAGAATGGGAAACAAGGCACCACGAATGGTGCCAGTACAGAATGGACTCAAGGCAAGAGTGTAAAGCGTGGTTTACAATATCAGTTAAGCGAGAAACAACAAAATTTGTGTGGACCCCAAGGGGGAGTCCATAATCAAATGTAAATTGGTGCTAGGAGGCTTGGGTGCCTCGATCTGGAGGGGGCCTGAGCGGCTCAAAGGGGCACCCAAAACTTTTGTTATTTGTGATAGAATGTAGTGGTCAAGGTAGTTGGAGACCTCCTCGAAGAGGTCCACACCCAGGTTCACCCAAGGAACCATAAATAAAACGTAAATAAAATGGGAAAGTTTATTGTGAAAAGTTGACCAACAAGGAAGGTTGGTCACAAAAAGCATATTTAAACATTGTTGGGGTAATTCGGGGTCTGCTGAAGTTGACATAAACACTGACTCACCAATAAGCAAATGCTTCCATTCAAAATAATAAAATACATTAAAACTGTCTTCACTCAAGTAAATGATTAAAGTTGTACCTGACCTGAATGCATAATTTTATAAATAGAATGGGTTTCAAACTCCCATTTCCCAATCAGCCAAATTGAACCATCTTTGTTCATTATATAGCTTGTCTGTTTTAACGCCTGGGATGATACAAGGGGCTGGGCGTTATGCACCTCACTAGTACCAACCTGGGCATATTTGGCTTATACCCAGCGTTGGTCTAAGGTATGCTTGAGGTCAGGGAGGGCCTGAAGTTCCACCTTCTGGGCCTCCTGCTGCCCATCCTTATCCTTGGGGTTGGTGTCTACTATCAAGACATTTAACCATGACATTGGCGGAGAGGGTCATCAGTGGGTTAGTGGCTACTTTGACAGCAAGTTGAGGGTGAACTTTGTTCACTGAAAATCTCTGGCAAGGAAGAAGCGGTATTGGAGAGCAATAATGGGAGTCTGGAGTAAGAATTTGGTCCAATAAGTATGGTATTTGCCTAAAAAGGCTAATTGTTTTTGATCGCCCATTTTAATTTATATGGGTTGAAGATAGGTAAACATGGAAGGAGGATACCCCAGTGGTATAGACCCTCTACCACTGCCTCCCGAGTTTGATCCCGGTAATGGACTTTGGGTAGGGGACGATTTTGACTGTGTTGGTTTTGTGCACCAATGCCCCGAACTGAGATAGCAAATAGCAAAGGCGGTCCATGGAGTTCCTGGCCTATCATACGCTGCGCATGGAGGTTTTCTGGGTTTTATCCTCCTTTCCCATTTTCTTCACTTCTCTAATTGGTGCGGTATCATCCCCAGGTTGGCCCACCTCGAATAAAAAAAAAGATAGGTAAACATGGGCCAGCAGTAGAAGCTTATTGGCTGGGGCAGGAGCGGTTGCTCTTATACTAACTAAGTCCATTTGACAAGGGCTTAAGACAATATTTGCTCTTGAATTGTACAAAATAAAATATTGTTGGATGCTGCCAAAGGAGATGTGTCTATAGCGGTTGAGGGAGGGGGGAGGATCAAATCCCATATAAAAATTTGGCTGATTTGGCAGCATGAAAATGATGGAGAGAGGAGGAGCTGGTGCTGCTTTGATGGTAATGGAAAGGCATTTACGCTTTAATAGTGTAATTGAAACATCAGGGAAGCTGTTGCAGTCATTTTCTACACAGGCCTAGAATGGATGGTTGGGGTGAGTGGATCGCAGTACAGGGGATGCAAAGTGGTTAACTGAGTGAAAGGGGAAGATTGTCAAAAAGACGCAAGTCCCTGAGAGGTGGCATGCCTCATTGAGAACCACAAACTGGAGGAAGATATTTGCTCTGTAAACAGCCAAACCCTCCAGGAGTTCATGATGTATCTGACTGGGAAGAGATGGTTGGCAATTCAACAAACTGTACACCAGAGTGGCATCCACCAGTAACTGAGCGCAGGTAATTGAATGGAATTACCTTCAAAAACTAGTGAAACGTTACAATGAGCATTACTTGGGCTTCACTAAAAAAACCAGGTCAAAGTACCCCTTGAAGGGGTGGAAAACATTAAGCTGGAAAGTTCGAAGACTACCTGAGCCATCTCAATAAATAGCTGCACTTGAGTAGTGGAAGATGTTCCAAATTAAACTAAAGCCCAAAGTTCAGATAGCTTTAGGAGAACATTGGGGTCTTCTAAGAAACTCTTGGGAATGAAAGTGGCAATGGCTAGGTCCTAAAGGAAGACAAAGCGACCAAAGGGATTAGGGGCATACAGAGACAGCCTGGGCGCAATTTGGCAGCGGCCAAAAAATATCAGGAGGTGGTGTGCCACTACCCCATGTTTGTGCAGCAGGTGTCAAACTTGTCTGTATAGAAAAGGAAAATGGTGTAACGGCAAGTGTTGGAGTAACATCAATTTCAAGTTTTTTTTGTAAAGTGGTTGAATAAAAAGTGAGAGCAACAAAAACTTTATAATTATACACCATCAAAAAATAGCTCTTATTTTTATATAATCCTCTTTTACCCTTACTTTTAAATTAGATAATAGAAACTTTTATATTAATTTATAATTTATAATTCTTATGGTTGAAACTTAAAAGCTCATAATCTATTTTTCTAACCATAACTAGGCTAACATCAGTTATCATGCAAAAATTCTAAACTTTTATAGCTAAGGCACTCATTGTAAGTCCTGGGGAACATCCTCTGGGCGTCAATCGGGTCATTTTCCTGTTCCCAAGCAAGAAGGTACCAAAGAGGATGGCCATACCCCTCATTACTCAGGGCGATCTCACTCACGTGGTAGACAAGCGCTGGGTAACAGCCCTTCTGCTTTGGATACCGCTTCTGGTACCCACACTCTCCTCAGCAGAACTGCTACAAGGAATCATTGAAATCTGCACTGAGATCACCAAAATAAAATCAATTGCAACTAATTTGAGTGGCAATCAGCCCAATGCTCAGATTTCAAATGGTCAAAAAGGTATGAAGACCGATCTATCAGCTGGAATGCCTGACGGTTGTGATTCAGTTAACATGACAATTGGAGAAATCTCCCCCCTCCCAAATCTGTCGGGCATCACCCTCAACGGGCAGGTAATAGCATCAGACACCATCGACAAGGTTTCAAAGCTTCCTGCTGGCAAATCAGGTGTTGCACCTGATGCAATGCCGCTGACCAAATGAACGGCCCAGTGACTGAGCATGGGTGGGTTGGGCGTCCTGAACCCGTTCCCAACCAAATGGGCTCACCCCTATGTGGGGTGGCCTTGGGGGATTCCCACCGCTTGTTGGGCCAAATGCCATTGCACCAACCATCAGAAACGTAGCCAAGCCTTAGTTCAGATGTTCAAGGTTGAACCAACAGCGACTTTGCCCACCGCCAAATTTTTTGATGTCAGTTCCCAGGGAACTAACCTGCCCATTCCCAAATAATTCACCAGTTAGGTCAAACTCGTGGGACCCAATCTTGGCTTGGTTTCCCTCCAAATCAATGATTTTTTAATTAGTCGCATTTCACTGAGAAAATTGTTGGTCAATTTTTCTTCCTTAAATTTTCCATTAAAAACCTTCCCCAAAATCTAGTTTTTATATGTTGAGAATTAAGCCACCTTTTCCGCCAACACTCTCATACCCCTTGGGGTTAATGGCTGTGGTTGTCTGGTATTTTATTTTATGTCTGTATGAAATTTTGGCTCACTGGCAGATATTGGTGGAACTCCTTTCTAGTTCCATATTTGTTGTATCAACAGCAATGCCTTAGGCATTCTGGTTTACTGTTCAGGTGCTCTGGCATCTGGGCTGGCAGGCCAGTCTAATTCTTACTTTCTGTTCAACTGACATAATTAACCAACCATTATTCTTAGCCATTTTCGCCTTTCTCGCATATATTGGCGCAGCAATGGTCCCTTCTTTCCAAATGAACCAGGTTGTAAAGAAGATTTTCTTTGTCTACGCTAGTCCAGTCCCACTCAAAACTCCAAACCCATACCCCATAGTTGCCGCAGCTATTTTGCCCATGTCAGTAGGGTCTGACATCTCAACTTGCAATGAGTTTGCTCCTCACCAAAGCCTAGTGGTTTCCCCTGACCTCACCACCATCTCTTTGGTATCACTGGATTCATGTACAACTACCAATAAAGAGAACTCCGCTTACTTCTTAGTACCCATAAAGATTAGTGTTGGGTCCCATCACGTCTCCTTTGAGGCCCTGGTGGACACTGGGGCCACGG
>JAKSZP010005892.1:0-48345 GCA_022478985.1 Massospora cicadina | reverse complement strand
CGCTTCTGTGACCATTGAGAGGCACACCAAGGCGTCCAACGCCATGGTCAACACCTCCAAGACAACAATTGTACAGGTCGTCTCCCCCACCTTCCCCCCACCATTTGGTATTAAACCTGAGCGCGGTACCTTCCGTCACCTGGGCGTTCTCACCAACCAACAAGGAGTTGCGCTAAAAGACAATGAGGACTTGCTCCTCGCAGCAGTTAACTCCAGGATTGCCAGCTGGAACTGGCGGCACATCACCCCCCAGGGTCGAGCTCTGATGGCCAATGTGTTCCTCCTCTCCAAAGTCTGGTTCCTAGCGCACGTCTGCCCATTCACAGATGCCTTTTAAACGCGGCTCAATGTACTCCTCCGCTGTTGGATCTGGGGCTCAAACCATCCACCAATGGCCCTCTCAACTATTGCCTGACCCTGCAATGAAGGGGGCCTAGGGCTTCTGGACACGCGATCCCACGCCACCACAATCTTCCTGAAGTTCCTATGTCCGATTGTCTGCTGGGACGCGACCCCCATGCCCCAATGGGCGCCCGCCCTCCGCCAGTCAGTGTCAGCAGCTCTGGGTCTTCCTAGAGCATCTCTGACCTCATTAGGGGAGTGGCTCACAAACTACCCAGGTCATCGCCTAAAACCATCCTCATCCCCTACTGGAACCAGGCTCTCCTTGCCCTGAAACGAGTAGGCGCGCGGATCCACCATGCCTTCCCATACACAAGGGAAGGCCCTGGCCTCAGCCCCCGTCGCCATGCAATTGTGCACAATGGACAAGTTGTCACAACTCGCCTCAACCCCCAAGATCGTCCTCCCATCCGCCCAAGACTCCTTGAGCTCCTCCCTCCCTCCGTGAGATTTGACCTTAAGGAATTGTGGAAGGACGTCTATCACCCCATCCTGTCAGCAAAGGTGTCCAACACCTTATGGAGGGTGCTCCACTGTTCATACAGGACAGGGGACTGGACTGGCCCTACCTTCCAGCACCAAAGCTTCCCCCGCTGTGTGGAGCCTATTGACTCCCACCTCCATCGTTTTTTCACCTGTCCAGGTGTCACTGCATTTTGGCCAAAGGCCCGCGCGCTCCTCCATGCTCAGCCCTGGTCTGGACACCCTGTGCAAGATCTCATGTTCGAGCAGACATTGCGTGGTTGCCACCAACCCCTCCGTGTCCTCACCTATGCCACAGCCATCTGGACCATCCATAACTCCTTCCTTCGTGCTGCCTTTGACCAGCAGGTGTGGACCCTTCCACACATGATCACCCACTTTCAGGTACACTTTGAGATGGCCATGAAGGTCTGCACTATGTCGCCAACCCTCCCCCGCTCAGTTGTCACTGCAGCACAGCTCTGGCGCGCAAACCCCCTCCCTTCTCGATGCCTCCTCCTCCCCTTCCCTCGCCTCAGGCTCTTAGGAGCCCAGGCGTAATTCAATAAACATTGATGAATCCCCCTCTCAGGTTGGGACCATCTAGTACTAAAAAAAAGACTTGGTACAAATATTCTATGTAAAAGGAAACCAATGTAGGTGGTTACTAGTTAAAAAGATAATAAAACAAAAAAAGTTATATATATTAGGTGAAAATTTTTATACAATTTTTAATGAGAATTAGTAGTATTTTGCTGCAATATTTGACACTATTTGATTTGATCTGACCAATAGTTTTGGCTTAGTATATGGTTAATATTTAGTTATTTTGATTAGTTCAAAGGTTTTATTTTAAATTGTGGTTATGCTATGAGTTCTAGACTGCTGTTTTGCAATTTGCTAAACTTGGCATTAGGGTTATAAGCAGGGTTACATGCATTCGGTTGGTCCACAGCTTTTGATTAACTGGGTGGTGTAATGGGTTGATTTCTTATTGATGTCATATTAACAGATGTCAAGTTTTGCCAAAATTCTGTGCTCTGATTGGCTGAGAACTCTAAATTAATATCATAGATTTCTTTAAAAATAAATGTGGGTTTTTAAGGTCCATACATGTTGTGGAGGTAGGTCTAAAAGAGTTATATTATTGAATCTATTCCAAATTTGAGTATCAAATTTTCCCATATCCTTGAACAATCAGTGGCAAAATTATGTAATTTACCTTTAATTAGTGTTGCACTTTCTAATTTGCTTTGTTTGATGACTTGTGACTCAGTGATTAGATAATAGAGGGTAGAATGTCAATTTTTTCCATTTGATAAATCCATCACAATTTGATTGGTACACCAAGCCAAGTTTGTAAGAGTTAAATGACAAAATTCAATTTAAAACACATCATGATAGTAAATGTAATGGTAAAATAAAAATTTTGAACAACGTTCAGCTGTAAGTAAAGATATATTATGCACTTAAGCTTTTTACCATAGATTAAAAATTTTAATAATATATTTATATGAAATCGATTTAATTGCTCAATTACTTATATGATTTACCAACGGCTATTTACAATATTTCAACTTATTTTATTTAGTTGGTTGCACTGGCAGAATTTTCCCCACCACACATATCACCTGAGCCAATATCACAAATTTTCCAGCTTCTCAATGCATGCATACAAGCTGAACACCATGTTGCTAAATTACTGGAGGCTATGCTCCAGGCCTACATTGTTACCAAAGAACTTAACAATTTTCTATTTTTCATTGACTCACGTCCTGCGGATGCCCCAACCCCCTTGCTCTCAGCTTTGATCCACCTCTTCAATCATGAAGATGAAATTGATAATCTACCTGACCCCCCCTCCCCCTGCCATGGTGGGATAAGCAGTTCACGACTGCTACACCTGGTAGGTTGGTTTTTCTTTTTGTTTTGGTGTCTTGCCACTCATTTAGGGCGTTTGGTTTGTTTTTTGGTCATTATTTTTGTATTGGTAATGCCCATCCCCTGGCCAGCTTACCACAAATAAAATATATTATAAGTCTAAAATATAATTTTATTTAGCTGTTTGATTGGCTCATTACCATATTTTAAACTTACCAAAAATTTATGGTAATTTAAACTCATTACAATATGATATCATACCATTGCCAAGCTTTTGAACATACACCCTGCCATAGGACATATTTATATCAGAACCCTTCAGCCATAGGACATATTCATCTCAATATGTGTTGGATTTTAGGCTTTTGGTTATGCCTGCAGGTGCGTTTTTCACCTAAAATTCAACAATTAATTGCAGGTGAATAAGTTTCTCAACTGCAGGATAAATATAATGTTGGGGATAAAAAGACCACTTATATCTAAACTAATAAAACTATAACTAAAATAAAATTACTGATTTTATAGGTTTTGTATTAGTTGCTTTCAGGATGGTAAGAAGCGAAACACCTAGATATCTGGCAGTTTAGTATCTTAAAAATATTGAGGTTCAAAGGGAAATCAATGCATGATCTGGGCTATCTTAATAATATACAAATTAGGGAATATGGGGATTCTATCCGTCAGATCTTGGGAGACTCACCTTACATTAATAAAACAGCCTATGAAAAGTCAATTGCAGGAAGGATATGTCTGTGAGGAACCATTTTATGTAGTTACCCAATCATTGGGCTTGAAAATATTTTCACCTTGTGGGACCCCTTCCAGCCCTATAAAAGGGCCAGTCTCTGCATTGTTGGTGGTGTCAAATTTGCAGTAAGTGGGGGAGACCTCAGAATGGCTTCTCAGAAATGGCCAACTAACCGGTGCAATATGACCACCCAAACTTTTATTATTTGTCCAAAAATTAATAGAAGTGTTACCCCAATTTATGGGGTTCCACTGGGATTTGACCAGGGTCTTTTGGCAATAGTTTTATTATTCACTCCAAACCACTTTTATTAATACATTGGACTTGTAATTGTCCAGCTTTACCCCACAAGAGTGGTAGGGGAATAAGGTCACAAGCACCATCCATGCACTAAATTAATGGTAATGCCAGAAGCAAGGGACTTAATGGAATACCCATCCCCTCGCTTATAAGTGATAATGAAAGGCCCTTCCCAAATGGACACAAGCTTTTCCCTTATAGGCATGATACAGTTGTGGTAGTAGAGTACTAATTCCGACACTTGGAAGGAAGGGAGTGGTGGCTGAAGCTCATTAGCCACTTGGCCTTCTTTAATGACAATTTTTGCTAAATTAGTGATTACCTCAGATTGTAACTTGATGATATGCTGCGCCAACTTTTTCATGGCTTGATCCAGATCAGTCCTAGCGGAGTAAACATCTTTGGTTAGTAAAGCAGGCACCCTAGAATCTCGCCCATATAACACATAGAAAGGGGACATCTTGAGGATGCAATGGGATCTAATACAGTAAGCCATGAGGGCACTGGGTAAGTACTAATCCCAGTAAAGGGGGTCTGAAGTGGCCATTTTTTATAAGTTAGAAACTAAGGTCCCATTTTCTCTCTTCACGGTACCATTGGTTGAGGGGTTATAGGGGGCAAAAAGAGCTGTTTCATGCCCATGGCGGTAGCGAGGATCTTACCCACTCTGGAGATGAAGTTTTTCCTATTATTACAGAGAAGAACCTGGGGGCAACAATATCAAGCAAAAATATTCTGATGGAGGAAAGTGGCTGTGGCCTTGGCCGTTTGAACAGGGAGAGTCACAGCTTCAAACCACTTGATGAAATGATCAATTTCAGCCAAGATATATTAATTCCCCCAGTCATATGGGGTAGAGGTCCACACGTCTAAATTAATGGTGTGGAAAGGTTGTTGAGGAGTAGTGGGTTGGTATTGATAATGGGTCTTGAAGCTGGATTGTTTTTTGCAGGTCATACATGCATTCAGGTCCAAATTATAGTCTCCATGATGCCCACCTAGTAAGAGTGCTCTTTAACCCACTCATATGTCTTCCATACCCCACTATGCCATAAAATATAATGGGACTCAAAAATGACTGGTACTTGCTTGGATGTCTGAAATAGGGCAACCTGTTTACCCCTACTTTCTTGTATAGCTTCACACTTTCCACTTCAGTTTTGCGGGAGTGCCAAGCTAGCAAATTTTTTACAGGTTCATCCTCATTCCACATGCATCAGGAGTCATGTAACCTCATGGCTTCACTATTATCAAAGTGAAGGGCAGGCAGATTCGTCAATCCATCAACGTTCATATGGCTAGTTCCCGCCCAATGTTCATTTTCCATGACATAATGCTGGAGCTTCAAAGTCCAGTGAGCCAACCGTTCCATAGGGTCCCTCATATTCTGCAACCACTTTAAGGATGCGTGATTGATAACCACCGTGAATGAATTCCCATATAAGAAGGGGCGGTAGTGTTTCACAGTGAGAAGGACAGCCAGACACCCCTTCTCAGTGACGCTATAGTTGCATTCAGCTTTTGAGAGCATCTTGCTGCAATAGGAAACAGGATGATTATATGCATGCTCATTCAGCTGATCCAAGATAGCTTTAACACCGTAATCAAAGATACTCATGAATAGCATATAAGGCTTTCCATAGCCAGGGTGGCGGAGTACAGGCCTTTGTTGCAATAACTCCTTCAGGTATTAAACGCGGCTTTTTTTCAGTAACCTAATGGAATGGAGTTTTTTAGCCAAGAGACGTAAAAGGGGCTCACTGAGCTAGGCAAACTTGGGATAAATTGATGGTAATACCTCATCATGCACAATAATATCTGGATGTTGTGGAGGGTTTTGGGCGCTGGCATTTTGGATATAGCTGTTACATTATCTTTTTAAAGGTTTAATTCCATCTTGATATATGGCGTTTCCAAGAAAATTCAGCTTTTTTGGAAGAACGTACATTTTGGTAGCTTCAATTTAATGTTGGAAGCCCGCATTTATTGGAAAGCTTCTTTCAAGTGAATAAGATGATCATTAAAGGTCTTTACAAGAGAGTGTCTGTAACTCTCTTGTTCCCAGCAAAGTGATGTGGAGATGGGACCATCTAGTACTAAAAAAGTGATGTGGAGCGCGAACCCACATTGCTAGGGAACCAGTTATTAAGAGAATGGGGAATGAGGCACCTAGAATGGTGCTTGAGCAGGAGGTAACCCAGGCGAGGGTGTAAAGCACCACATATGAGAACAAGTAAGTAAGAAACCTCCAAAATTGAGTAGACACCAACAGGGGGTCCATAGTCGAGGGTAATTTGGAGTGAGTAGACTTGGGTGTCTTGGTCTGGAGGGGACCTAAATGGCCCAAGAAAGCACCTGGAATTCGTGTAAATTGTGATAATAGGTAGTGGCCCACATAGTTGGAGACCGTCCTGAAGAGGTCCACCACCATGTTTTCCCAAGGAACCATTGTAAAAAAACGTAAATTAACGGTTAAATTTTTTAAAGAAAGTTGACCAACAAGGAATGTTGGTCACAAAAACATATTTAAAGTGTGTCAGGGATATTTGAGTTCTGCAAAAATGTGCCTAAGCATTGATGCTCCAATAAACAGACGCTTCCATCCGTTTTAGTAAAATACACCAAGAGTGCCTTCACTCGAGTAATCAATTGAAGCCATATTTAACTGAGATTAGAATTTCATAGCTAGAGCGGGACTCGAACCCTTGCTCTCCAACCAAGCGAATTGAACCATCCTTGTTCATAACATAAATCGTTCGTTTTAGTGCCTGGGCCACAATCAGAGGCTGGGCGTTTACACCCCATTAGTATCAACCTGGGCATGCTTGGCTTGCACCCAGCGTTGATCTAAGGTGTGTTTCAGGTCAGGAAGAGCCTGAAGCTTCACCTTCTGGGCCTCCTGTCACCCAGCCTTGTTTTTAGCATATGTTCCCACTTAAAGACTTTCAACCATTACATTACCCTCTCCTCCTTCTTGGGCTCCACCCCCCTCCAGGGGCGTTTGCTAAGGAGAAGTTCTTATGTGCTGGTGGCAACTTCATAGAAGCAACGGCTGACTTAGGCTGAGATCCTGCAGCCTCAGGAAAACGATTATTGAAAGATTTGATCAGGTCTTGGGCATGTACACAATCCTATGCTGGCACCCAACTGTTCTCTGCCACGTCAAACCCTTTCCAGGATACCAGGTACTCAAGGCGTCGCTTAACTCGGCGGGATGCTACTATTTCCTCCACTTCCCATTCTGGTGCCCCATCCACAAGATAAGCCTCGGGAGTCACAGGAGGAGGGCCCTCAAACAATGTCAACTTGCTTTTATGAAAGATGGAGAAGATCCAAAATGTGGAGGGAAGATCCAACTGGTATGAGGCATGTCCCACCTTTCTAACTACACGGTAAGAACCAATCCTCTTTGGACCCAGCTTTTTGCATGGCTGCTTGATAGGAATGTTACGAGCATCAAGCATCACGAGATCCCCTTCCTTGTATGCTGGACCCACTCAGCATTTTCCATCGGCATTCTCCTTATAAACCCGCATAACCGCCTCCAAACTTATGGACATCCCTTGATGAACCTTCTTGAGAGTCTTAGCAAAGTCCAGCACCGCTTCCACTTTGAAACCACAGCTGGGCTCCATGTTGAAAGCAGGGTTAAAGCCATGGTTAGCAAAAAAGGTGAGCAACTGATTGATGAATGCAAAGTGTTGTTGTAGCTAAACTGGGCCATAGGAAGGTGAGGAACCCAATCTGAATGGTCTGCGGTGGTGTAACAACGCAGAAATTGTTCCAAGCACTGATTCACTCGCTCAGTCTGCCCATCTGATTGGGGGTGATAAGTAGTTGAATGGCAGGGGAAGATCTGAAGAGTCTTACACAACTCTTCCCAAAAGATGGAGGTGAACTGGGGTCCCCATTCACTAATGATTTCTTGAGGAACCCCATGAAGCGCAAATACATGGGCGACGAAGAGCCTGGCCATTTCAGCGGCAGTTATAGTTGTTCTGCAAGGAATAAAGTGGGCAAACTTTGTAAAGCGGTCCACCACCACCATGATTGCATCATACCCATCTGAAACGAGTAACTCCACAATGAAATCCACTGATAGGGACGTCCAGGGCCCTTCAGCCTTTTAACTGGTACCAGCAACCCTGCTAAAGGTTGCCAATTGGGTTTCATTTAATTGCAGATCAGGCACTCTTTGCAGTACCGCCCTACCTGAACAGGCAAGCCCTTCCAATTGTAAGTGCGTCGTATCAACTCCAAGGTTTTTGCTTTTCCAGGATGACCTACGGTGATTCCATCATGGTGGTCCTGGATGATCTCCAGGCGCAGTGGTCCAGCAGGAACCCATAGGCGCCCCTGAAACCACACCATCTCATCCTTCACGTAATAACCCCTGGACAAGTCCTCCTGATTCAGGGCACTCTTAGCGAGAACAACAGCATATTTGGCTGATAACGGCTGAGAAAGAACTACCTTCCTAAACATGCTATATTCTGCTGCATTTTCCAAAGGCATGAGCGCTGGCGTATGTACTGTGGACTTAGGAAGTTGAGGCAGAATCATACTCGGTGGAATCATCAATCAAGTGTTGTGAATCTCTACCTCCTTTGGATTGGGAGCCAAAGCAGGGTTGCGGCTCAAAGCATCCGCTAAACCATTATCCTTGCCCTTGGTGAACTCATAGGAAAATGTAAATAGGGCAAGGGTCTCATGCCAACGGGTCTGATGTGGTGTAAGAACATGTGGAGCACGGTAGTACAACAGGGCTCAGTGGTCAGTGTGTACCCAGAATGGTTGGGAAGAGCCATGTAAGTGGTGACGCCAATAAATCAGCGCCTCCACCACTGCTAATAACTCCTTGTCATATACAGCGTAGTTTAATTCATGAAGAGACATTTTCCTAGAAAAATATCCCACGGGATGCTCAGACACATCTTCACCCACCTGTAACAGGGCAGCCACAATGGCGAAGTTGGAAGCATCTGAGGACACAATGAACTCCTTTGCAGGATCAAAATGGCGAAGGATGGTTGTGAATAACAAGGTGCACTTCACCGCTTGGAACGCATCCTCCAAAATGGGGGACCACTGAAGCACCTTGGCCTCGCTAGCCTTATATAAGGAGCTGCCACCTCAGAGAGATTGGGTGTGAACTTCTTGAGGAACGTACATGTTCCCAAAAAGCTCCTCAGTTCCTTGACAGAGGTAGGGGTAGGCCACTCACGAATAGCCTTCTCCTTGTCTGGAGTTATCATATGGCCCTGGTCAAAAACGACGTTGCCCAGTAAGTAACCTGGGACTTAAAGAATTCGCATTTAATCTTGAGGGTAAGGCAAGCAGCCCTCAATCTCTCCACTACTTGTTGAAGGTTACTGCATGTGACTCATGATTGGGGGAAAACACCAGAATGTCATCCATGTAGGCAACCGCACATACCCCCAACAAGTCTCCCAACGCAGCATTAATGCGGCGTTGAAAGATGGCAAGGCATTCTTAAGCCCAAAGGGCATAACCCAGAACTGGAAAATTCCTTTTCTGGTGCAGAATGCAGTTAACCACTCCTGGCCCTTCTTTATCTGGATTTGATTGAATGCATTGAGGCAGTCCAGCTTGGAGAAGACCTTCGCCTTCTCCACATAGCGCGCAATCTGAGAATCTAAAGGGATGGGATAGAGGTTGGGTACAGGCACATTGTTTAAGTTTTCATAATCGACACATGGGCGTAAAGTTCCATCAGCCTTCTCCACAAAGAGCAGTGGGTAGCAAACATGGGAGGTACGCTGAAAGATGGCCCCTTTGGCCAACTGCTCCTTCACCCATACATCTAATGCCTCTTCCTCCCGACAGTCAATGGGTATATGGGGGAAGAAATATGCACCAGATCCATAGTAAGTTTAAATTCACAATCAAATCGGAATGTTCTGGTAGCGTACTAGCTGAAGCTGCATCAAAAGAAGATGCCAACTCATCCAAACAGGAATGTAAGGAAAGTCCCACAGTGGGCTTCAGCAAAGGGGCAAGATATGAACTGGGAACATTGGGCTGATGGGGTAATTTGTTTGGGGCGTTATCCTTAGACAGAGAAACAATCAGCTGGTGACCATTTGTTAAAAACAAGGATAAAGTGTTTTCTTTCAAATTAGTTTTGACGTCAAACTTCCTCCACCACTCAACACCCAAAATGATGGGAAACAAGAGGTTTCTGATAGCTTGAAACTGCTCAGACAATAGATAAGAACCTACCTGAAAATTGACTGACTCTTTGACGTTCAGTGTGGGGATACCTTGAGAAGCCCCACCTCTAACCATACCACTGGGTGAGTAACTCTTTTCAAGATAGTCGGCGAGGTTTTGGTCAATAAAATTATTTGAGGCACCAGTATTCACCAAAATAGTTATGCTGAACTTTCCATAAGAGGAAGTAAGAGTAGCAGTCAACAAGAAGTATCCAGAATGGGATTTATTTAATGCAGAAAACGCCATTTTTTCACCTGAAAATTCTTCCTCCGGTCTCAACAAGCCATCAGGGTATGTTTTGGAATCATAGAAGGGGAGGGATAGTGGGCCACTCTTACTACTGAGGCCACATATCCCACCACACCTTCTGCAGGTGCATATACATCTTTATATTTATGACGAAGTTCCTTTTCCACTTCCTGAGAACCCCTAATCATGGTAGGGGTCAAACGAGGGTTCTCAGGAGTAATCTGGTAGACTGAAATGGAGTCCTCATCCAGACCATATGAGCAAATAAAAGGTTCGTTTTTGGATAAATTGCTCACATTATAAAACATGTTTTCTAGCTCAAACAAACCCCCCTCGTTCCAAAGGTTTGGTGCACCTCATTATCCAGGGCCATCACCCCCAAGCCCTGAGCCGATGCCTTGGCAGGCACCTCAGAAACGTGTTGGGGAGAAAAACGATAATGGAATTATTCTTGTTAAACTCAGGTTCATACCCTTTGATGTTCCTGATTTCCGCCTAGATGGGGAGGAAATCAGTGGGAAGTATCTCATGTTTCAGGGAAAAATCACTAGTTGTGGAAGCGCTATTTATAGGAATGTCCATGGGTGACATCATCATGGCAGAATCATCTGAAACCTTTACTTCCTTCTTGAGGCTAGACCCCTGTACAGTTCCAAATTTAGAAGGAGTTGAAGGATTAGAAGGATAAGATTCCTTCATTTTAAGAAGCGCGCGTGACTTTTTGGTTCCATTATTTATATGGTTTGATCCGATGATGGCCCAATTACCTAGCCCCTTCTGGGTTGGGGCGGGGAAACTACCCAAAAGGGTTTTGAGAAGATGATCACAAAAAGTCTGAGACCACCAGGTGCAAGCAAGAAGGGTGGACACTTTCCAATTGGTAGTTGTAAAAATAACGCCGAGATGTATTAATACAAAACCTAACAAGAAAACTGTGGTGAGCACCATTGTGGCAGTGATAAATGGCCAGCACACCCAATTTCCTGATATTGAAAGTCCCACACGGATAATTTGTATGCTTGTATAATAGAAGGGTTGGTCAACTAATGTCAAGAGAGTGTCTGTAACTCTCTTGTTCCCAGCAAAGTGATGTGGAGCGTGAACCCACATTGCTAGGGAACTAGCCGTTAAGAGAATGGGGAATGAGGCACCTAGAATGGTGCTTGAGCAGGAGGTAACCCAGGCGAGGGTGTAAAGCACTACATATGAGAACAGGTAAGTAAGAAACCTCCAAAATTGAGTAAACACCAACAGGGGGTCCATAGTCGAGGGTAACTTGGAGTGAGTAGACTTGGGTGTCTTGGTCTGGAGGGGACCTAAATGGCCCAAGAAAGCACCTGGAATTCGTGTAAATTGTGATAATAGGTAGTGGCCCACATAGTTGGAGACCATCCTGAAGAGGTCCACCACCATGTTCGCCCAAGGAACCATTGTATAAAACGTAAAATAATGGTTAAATTTAATAAAGAAAGTCGACCAACAAGGAATGTTGGTCGCAAAAACATATTTAAAGTGTGTTGGAAAATTTGGGTTCTGCGGAAATGCACCCAAGCCTTGACGCTCCAATAAACAGACGCTTCCATCCATTTTAGTAAAATACACCAAGAGTGCCTTTTCTCGAGTAATCAATTGAAGCCATATTTTACCTGAGCTTAGAATTTCATAGCTAGATCGGGACTCAAACCCTTGCTCTCCAACCAAGCAAATTGAACTGTCCTTGTTCATAACGTAAATTGTTCGTTTTAGTGCCTGGGCCACAATCAGAGGCTGGGCGTTTTGCACCCCATTAGTATCAACCTGGGCATGCTTGGCTTGCACCCAGCGTTGATCTAAGGTGTGTTTCAGGTCAGGAAGAGCCTGAAGCTTCACCTTCTGGGCCTCCTGTCGCCCAGCCTTGTTTTTAGCATCTGTTTCCACTATAAAGTTATTCAACCATAACAGGTCTTGGAAAACACCGTGATATCATCAAGATATATGATGACGCAGCTTAATTTAAGTACTGAAAGATATAATCCATTGCTCACCAGAATGTGGCGGGCGTGTTTAAAAAACCTTAAGGTAGTTGGGTAGGTTGGAGGAGACCCTCACTGAAAATAAGAGCACATTTCTCCTGATCTTAGGGAGAAAGGTCCATTTCCCAATAACTGCTAGCCAAGTCCATGACGTAAAATTAGTTAGAGCTGGAGAGCTGGGCTAGGTCGTTGTCAATGCGGGGGATAGGACAGCTATCCTTCTTTGTAAGATTGTTCAATTTGCAGTAGTCCATAACTACCTGATGACCTCCATTTTCTTTTTATCAGTAGAAGAGGTGACGACCAAAGGCTTTGAGAAGGCACCAGAAGCCCCGCATCCAGAAACTGTATCATCCCATCCTCATTTGGAGCTCTTCAACCTTAGAATTCTGTTAAGGCTTGGATCAAATAGGCTGAGCATCACCAACATCAATGGTATGAGTCCAAACCTTCATATGTCCATAAATATTATTATATTGGGAGAAGAGGTCGCTATAAGCCTCCAGTAAAGTATGACTTTTATTAAGCTTGGTGAAAGTTAGATACTCAGAAATTTAAATGTGGGGCAAAGCGCATATCAATTGATCCGTAGGTAGTCCCATATCTAACATAGACCCAATACTATGGACTTCTTGGATGTCCTCAATTGGAATCAGCAGAGCTTTTCCAACCTCCTGATGCTCCTTTACAACCATATTATTTTTACTAAGTTTCTCAACAGAAGATTGATAGTTCTCTGGTAGACAGGGTTTAGGATACCCAGCAACACCTGAGTCCTCAAAGGACTTATTCCAACAATACTTCTTAAGTGCTTGAGGCAGTTGCGGTGGATTTGCATATAAATCTTGGTGTCTATCACCTTTTTTTACCCGCTTTGACTACTACCTCCTCTGACGCATAAAATGGAAGGCCCTCTGAATCATTCACGGATCCAAAAGCTTTTTTGTGTTTCTGTCTGACGTGGTATAAGTAAGAGTGAGGAAGGAGGAAGGATACTCAACAATGCATGCATATTCTTTTTTATTAAAATCGTCATTTGTAAAGACTAGGGAGCTTCATAATTTATAAGGGAGAGAAATCCCTGTTTCATATTAATAATTCCGTCATACTCAATCATGAATTAAGTGACAATGAGCAGGTCATATGCGTTATTGTAAAAAGCCAAAGTGAGGGCAGCCATTAGGAGCTTCCCAATTTGTATGGGTAGGGAAGAATAGACTCCATTAGCTCGCATGTTGTTTTGCCCTGCAGTTCCAAATTCTTGAAAATAGTTTAGGTCAGGCGCCAACTTAATTTTATTGATGAGCTTTGAAGAGACCACGTTCATTGGAGCACCCATATCAAGGATGTCTAGAACTCACCCCTTATTTATAACAAAACTAATTTGGTTATTGTGCTACCAAATGTAGGTGGGAGGGCAAGAACCTCCTTCAAATGGAGAGAGGAGGCAAGTCATTAAGTGATCACAGGGTATCTATCTAATATATTTGAAGGTTTGAACCTGCTGGATAGATAGGAACATTGTACCAATAAGTTAGTCAGCATCACTTGCGGTATTGATCACCTCTTAAAACTGCAACAACTGTTGGAGATAGATGTGTCGTGGTATCATAGCTATCTCTAATCCTCTAGACTCAACCTATCTGGTATCTGCACTTCCATTAGGGCTCCCAGGACATAATGGCTTACGTCTTCACCACCCGCTTCAGACTCATCATCAGAGGGATTGTCAATGCACCTCAACGAGTTGCTAAGAGGGGGCTGATAAACCGGCTTGTTATCCTCACAGGGGAGGGCCTTTTGGCGCTCATCTACTCTTTTGGCTTTAGAAGGGATCATTGTAGCTGCACTAACTTTTGAGGCCCCTTGAGGAGGAAAATTATTTTAAAGCAGGGTCAGAGGTGAGGCCGTAGTTGTTATAAAGGATGATTCTGGGTGACGTGAGAGTGGAGCCATAGTGATGGACCCCTTATAGGAGAGTGCGGGGTGTGATGAGAGCTCAACTGGTTTCATAGGGCCAACTTGAGGGGCAGTTGAGGTGAGAGAGCCTGACATTTTTTTATCCCTGGTGCCCACTGACCAACCTCTAATGAATGAGGCCAGTCTAGTTTGGGACGCCTCATGGGAAATGGCTTTGGAAGGGTAGTCAACACAAACCAGAGGGGTCAGTATGAATGCCTGGGTAGGCGTAACTTCATATAGATCAAAAACCTCTAATAATTCCTCTTTTATATCCTGAACATTCCGTAGGGAACGCTTCACTAAGACAATATATCAGGCTAATGAAGGGTAAGAGTCTAATCTAGCCAGAATGGCAGCAATTGCATCAAACAAAGGTAGCGTATTAGCAAGCAGGAAAGGCTGGGCCACACTGTAAAACTGCTCAATGAAGGTGGCAACTGATACCCCCTCAAGTAGACTTAGGCACATTAATGCATGTTTTTCTTACGCAAGCTCTTCATGGATCCAAATTCTTCAATGAGCGCGGTCTTTACCCCTTCCCAAGTCTTAAGGGTGGCTATATAAGGTATCATCACCTCCTGGGTGGGGTGGCTAAGACAGGGGAGGATATGCTTTAGTTTTTGGGTATCAGTTGTCCCAACCATAACTGCCTCATAGACAAAGAGCAAAAACACAATGCTACCTTCACCTGAGGGTAAATTTGTCTTTGAAAGGGGGTTTTAAGATAATAGGGGCAACCTCATGAGAGGCATGGCAAACGCAATGTTCTAGTGTTTTAAGCCAAAATTTGAACTGTCTAGCTGCTGGGCTAAAGCATCTAGACAGGGATCAGAAACCGCAGGGAGGTTTTGAGGGTTATTAACCCCAACACCGTCCCTTTTAACAGTGTTTTGTGCTCTACCCCTTGTAGTGAGCACCACTTGTTGGAAATTAGGCTTTTGTTAAGCTCTCTGGTGCGTTTTTTACACTAAATTCCAATAGCTAATTGCTGGAGAATAAGTTTCTCAACTGTGGAATAATTATTTAATAGAGGATTAAGTGAGCACTTATACTTACTCTAATAAAACTACACTTAAAATATAATGATTAGTTTTTATATATTTTTAATTTAATTGATGTTGGATTTTAGGGGGTTTTAAATTTGCTGGTGAGTTTGAGGCCTAAATCTTCACCAAATAAGGGAGTTTAAACAATTGATATTAAAAAAGATAAATAAAGAATAAAAACTATAAAGTTGTATTTTCTATAGTTTTATTAGTTGTTGCGGGGGATAAAAAATGAACCCTCTTGATATGTCGATATTTAGTATTTAAAATGTTAGTGCCTGAAGTTCAGATCGCTTAGTAACACAAAAATTAAGGGAAGTTTATATTTAGCCTATCAGAGCTCAGAAAGCTTCACTTCACTTTGACAAGATGGCTTATGGAGGGCAGTTAAAATAAGTTTGTGTGATAAGGTTTTGATGTATTTCACCCAATCAGTGAGCTAGAAAATTTTGCACTTGGTTGGACCCCTCCAACCTATAAAAAGGGCTGGTCTTCATGACATATGCTGTACTAAAGTGGAAGTGGCATGGAGGGGCACTTCCAATGAATTTTCCAAATTTTTCTGACAATTCAGTGCAATCTGATCTCCTGAACTCATCTGCTTGCCCAATTAATATTAAAAATTTTATCCCAATTTGAGGGGTTCCACCAGGAATTGACCAGGGTCTTTTGGCCGATTTTTTCATCATTTACCTCCAAACCACTATTTTCTAAACATTGGACTTGTAATTGTCTGACATTACCCCTTCAAGAGTGGTGAGGGGTGAATAAAGTCACAAACACCTTCCATGAAATGTGGTAAATGGTAATGTCAGAAGCAAGGACTTAATGGAATACTCATCCTCTCGCTTATATGTGAAAACAATTGGGCCTTTCCAGATAGATCCAAGCTTTCCCTTTCTAGGAATGATTCAGTTGTGGTAGTAGAGTACCAAGTCTGCCACTTGGAAACAAGAGAGTGGTGGCCAGAGCTCGTTGGCTGCTTGGCCTTCTTTAGTCACAGTTTTTGTTAAATTAGTCATCATTTCAGACTGTAACTGGATGATGTGCTGCGCAACTTCTTCATAGCCTAATCCAGATCAGTCTGAGCAGAGAAAACATTTTTGTAGTAAAGCAGGCACTACAGGTTCTCGCCCATATAACACACAGAAAGGAGACACCTTAAGGATGCAATGGTAGCTAATACTTTAAGCAATGAGGGCACTGGGTAAGTAAAGATCCCAGTGAAGAGGGTCTGAGTTGGCCATTTTGCAGAGCATTGATATTAGGGTTCCACTAACTCTTTCTACGGCCCCATTTGTAGATGAGTTATAGGGGGCCAAGAATATTTGTTGTGCTCCCATAGAGGTGGCTAGGAGTTTTACCACTTGGAAGGTAAAATTTTTCCTATTATTATAAAGGAGGAACTGGGGCAACCATGCCGTGTAAAGATATATTGATGTATGAAGGAGGCAGTGGCCTTAGCAGTATGAGAGGTGAAAGCAACAGCTTCAGCCCATTTAGTGAAATGATCAATTCCAACCAAGATATATTGATTGCCCTCAGGAGTCTGAGGGAGAGGACCTACCACATCCAAACTTATGGTGTGGAAGGGTTGTTGGGGCGTCATAGGTTGGTACTGATAACGGGTTTTGAAGCTTGCTTGATTTTGCAGGTCAGACAAGCATCCAGTACTACAGCTATGGTCTCCATGATGCTCTCTAAATAATACCGCTATTTAACCCACTCATAGGTCTTTTGGACTCCACCATGGCCTATGATAGTGTGAGACTCCAGGATCACAGGTACTTGCTTGGGTGGCCGGAGATAGGGCAACCAGTTTACTCTCTTTTTTTGTATAACTTCCAGATCTCCACCTTGCTGTTGCAGGAGTGCCATGCAAGCATCATTTGTACTGGCTCATCTTCATCATCCCACATATCAGAAGTCATTAGGAGTTTATGCAACCTCTCTTCTTCACTATTGTCAAGGTGTAGGACAGGCAGCTGAGTCAACCTATCAACATTCATATGATGCGTTCCAGCTCGATGCTCAATGGTCATATCATGTTGCTGGAGCTTTAGAGCGCAGCAAGCCAACCGTACAGTGGGGCCCTTCATATTTTGTAACCACACAAAGATGCGTGGTTATTAACCACTTTGAAGGAAGATCTATATATATATAAAAGGGCAATATTATTTGACAGCGAGCAAGATGGAAAGACACTCCTTTTCAGTGACACTGTAGTTGCACTCAGCTTTTGAGAGCATCTTACTGAAACAAAACACAGGATGATTGACTCTATTTTCATCCAACTGAGCCAAGATAGCTCCAACGGCATAATCAGAGGCATCCATGAACAACATGAAAGCTTGCCATAGCCAGGGTGACAGAGTATTGGTCTTTTTTGCAATAGTGCCTTCAGGGTCTCAAAAGTGGCCTTTTGTTTGGCACCTCAATAGAAGGGGGTGTTCTTAGCCAAGAGACGTACAATGGACTCACTAAGCTGGGAAAACTTGGGGATGAACTGATGGTAATACCTTATCATGCCCAAGAATACCTGGATGCACAAAAGGCTTTGGGCGTGGGCATCTTAAATATTGCTCCAACTTTATCTTGCAGAGGTTGTTTACCACCTTGGGAGATGGAGTGCCCCTAGTAAATCCAACTTATTTTGAAAGAAAGTACATTTAGAGGGCTCTATCTTTATGTTGGATGCCCATAAGCGTTGAAAAAAACTCCTTTAGGTGCATGAGATGCTCATTGAATGTCTTGGAAAAGACTGTGATGTCATCGATGTAGACAATCACATAGCTCAGCTTAAGGTCCTGGAGAATGTGATCCATCGCTCACTGAAATGTAGCAGGCGCATTACATAAACTCTGAGATAGCCATGTGGGTTGGAACAAACCCTCACTGCAGATAAGGGCGCACTTCTCCTGATCCTGTGGAGAAAGGTCCATCTGCCAATAACCGATATTTAAGTCCATGGAGGAGAAGAATTTAGACCCAGAGAGTAGAGCCAGAGCGTCATCAATTCGGGGGATAGGGTAGCTGTGCTTCTTGGTGAGGTTCTAAGCTTATAGTAGTTTATCACTACCTGATGACCTCCATTTTTCTTCTTTATCAATAGGAGTGGGGATGATCAAGAGCTTTAAGAAGCCAACAACTCAGCTTCTAGCAGCTGTTTGAGCTCCGTTCACATCTGTAGCTCTTCAACTTTGGATTTGTGATAGGGTTTTGAGCAGATAGGGCGAGATCCCCCACATCAATTGTATGAGTCCAATCTTTCATGTGCCCATAGTTGGTGTTAGAAGTAGAAAAGATGTCGCTATAGGACTCCAGTAAGGTGTGGACCTTGTCAATCTTGGTGGGGGTTAGCTCATCAAAAATATGAACATTAGGAAAAGTGCATAGTGATTAGTCTGCTGGTAAGCCCATATCAGCTATAGATCCAATACAGTGAACTTGTTTTATTTCTTCATGGGTAATCAGCATACCCCTTCCAATCTCTTGATGCTTTTTTACAACAATATCCTTCTTGTTGAGATTTTTAAAAGAAGGTTGATAGGTTGTGGATAGGCATAGTCTAGCACGCCTGGTAAATTTGGGGCTCCAAAGTGTAACAGATAAGGAGGCACCTGATCCATACATTGACTCAGATTGGGTAGAGTTTGAACTGAATGTGGTCCTGATTCATTGGGCATCAAATTCAGTAAGTTTGGAGCTGGGAAAAATCGCCATCCCAAATCTGAATCACCTCTGCGGAATAATGATGGGCTTATGTGGGGCGTGGATGGTAATCCTGTAGGATAGCGAATCTTCACTAACAATGTGGTAGTTGGGGCTCAGAAGAGTCTAACTAAAAAGAAAAACTTATTTGATATTTGCAATGGGTTATTTAAGGGAAGACGTTGTAGCTCTTTAGGGCAGTTGTGTCTTCTTTGAGGAAATCATATAAGGATTTTGTCTAAGCTCAGATTTTATTAAAATTTATTTTAGTAATAGTCAGCTCAAATCAAGGTCATGAGCTCTGCCAGTGAGCTCAGTGTGGCTTTGGCGTCGTTCTCAGCTCTTTCCTGGTCCCAGACCCTGCTACTGATGTGCAGCGTTGTGGGAACAGTGGTCTGAGAATATGTGGTAACAACAAGAAATGGAAGTCAGGTTTGGGGATGGGCCTCCGCAGGCCTGTACCTAGTATGGTCATTAACCTGGCTCTTACTGCCCAATTTTTTGTGTCATATTGGCGCAAACCCACCCGTTACACAAAGGACTAACTCCATCAATGCTAGTTAGGTGCAATAAGAAGTTGTGGTGATTTGTAAGGTAATCTTAGTGTCAACTACCCGTTGTTCACCCGCTTTAATTACTACCTCTTCTGAAACATAGTAAGGGATACCCTTGAGGGCGCCCACTGATGGAGGCAACAATTTTGTATGCTGTCCTGCTGTGATGTAATGTAATGATAAGGCGGAAGAGGGAAACTCAATGGTGCAAGCATAATCTTTTTATTAAGCTCTTCATTGGTCAGAATTAGAGGAACCTCATAGTTAAGCAAGGAGAGATAGCCCTGATTCAAGTTAATAGCATCTTCATATTTGAGCATGAACTGGTTACAAATGAGTAGATAATATAAAATTGTTGGCCAAAGTCACCGTGGGGGCTGAGAGGAGAAGTTTCCCAAATTGGATTGATAAAATGAGTAAGCCCTCCTATCATACGCCATGCATGAAGGTTCTCCAGGTTGTATCCTTCTTTCCCATTTTCTTTGATTCCCCTCATCCTTCATTGGTGCAGTATCATCCCCAGGTTGGCCCACCTCAGATAAAATTCAAAACGAGTAGGCCCTAATGGCGCAAGTATTGTTCAGCCCTGCAGTTCCAAACCCTTGTGTATAGTCAAGGTCAGGGGCCAACTTATTTTTTCATAAGATTTTATGATACAACGTTCACAGGAAACTCAGTGTCAAGAATAGTCTTAAACCGCATTCCATTAACAACAACCTCCACTTTGGTTAAAGTTTCCCCAAGTTGGGGGAAGAGCAAATACCTCCTTTAGCTGGAGAGTAGAAGCAAGGCGTTTGGAAGTTTCATGGAATTTATCTCAGATAGACTGCAATGTATACACACTCTAAGTGGGCTGGATCATTGTGGCAATGAGCTGGTCAGCATCACTGGCAGTATCAATAACTTCCAGGCTTCTCAGCACCTGATAAAGATATGTTCAGCGGGGTATTCTAGCCTAATCCACTCTCTTCTGGTTTATTCAATTAGTAACCTCCACTTCACTTGGAGCTCCTAGAACATAATAGACCCACCTCTTCACCACCCCCTTCAAATTTGTCATCAGAGGGTTTACAATACATGTTAGGGAGCTAAGGGGGTAAGGTAGGTTCAGGACTTCTCTTAAGGCAGGATAGGTCCTGGGGTTGTTCCTCTACCTTACTAACTTTTGGAGGAGGTGTTGGAATTGTAACAGCTCAATTTTCAACCTTCAAAGTAGTGGTCTTATGCTGCTTCATGGAGACAGGTTTCAGACTATTGTTAGCTGAGAAGTGGTCAGGGAGATAGCTTTGTGGATGTGGATGATTTAACTCCACAAGCTTTGGGTCGATCAGTTGCAGTGAGCTTTGGTGAAATAGGCAGTTTATCTTTTGTGTCCTGTTCATTTAACCCATTATTAGTGGGAGCAATTGATACCTGAGAAAGGGGTTTAGGCTGAAGAGCAGTCTTAGAAACCACTTGGGATGGTCACTTGAAGAAAACGATGGGAAAGGCAAAGGGATGACTGCTTTCATTAATTTGAGATTTTTGAGCTGAAGATGAAGGGGAGAATTGCCCCATCACAGCCATTACCATCTGATTATTGTTGTGGGAAGAAGCAGCAGTTTGTGATAGCAACCCCATAGGAGCAGGTTTCCTGATGGAGGCAGACATAGTAGAAGCTAAACTAGTCAGCGTAGATGCTTGGCTCAGAGACCCTTGCATAGGGTCAAGTTCATAGATATCAGCCACCTCTAATAAGGCTTCCTTGATATCTTGTATGCTTTTAAATGAGCGCTTTATTAAAGAGAGATTCATTGCCAAGGAGAGATGGGACGTCAAACCAGCCAATATAGCCGCAATAGCATCATCTAGGGGTAGCATTTTTGAAAGCAGTAAGAGTTGAGCTTTATTATAAAAGCGTTCCAAAAAAAGTGATGGATTTGCCCTATTGCAGGCTAAGGCACATAAAGGCCTGTTTTTGTCTGTTTAAACTTGATAGGGAGCCAAATTCCTCAGTGAGTGCTTGCTTCACCTCCGCCCAGGTGCTGAGGGTGGCCATGCATGGAACCATTATTTATTGAGTGCCATGACTCAAGCAGGGAAGAAGGTACTTGATTTTAAGATGGTACATTGCCCCTTCCATAGCAACTTCATACATGAAGAGAAAAGAAGCAACACTTCCCTCACTCAGGGTAAACATGTCCCTATAAGGGGGTTTATGGATACCAGAGGAGGCCCTATAAGGGCCTTGCAGTGAGTGCTTCTCAAGCCTTTTGAGGCAAGACAAAGCACTAACTAGCTGGAGTTAAATAGAGGCTAGCTGGAGGTTTATTTTCATTGTTTTTTGTTGTTTTTTTTGTGGTTTACAGGCTCCCCTGTAGTGAGCACCAATTGTTGGATTTTAGGGGGTTTTAAGCTCACTGATGTATTTAAGGCCTAAAAATCCAACAAGTAGGGGATTTAAACCACTAATAATAATAAAGATAAATAAATACTAAAAACTAGAAAGTTGTGTTTTTCTATACTTTTATTAGTAGTTGTGGGGGGTAAGACATGAACCCTCTTAATAAGTCAATATCTAGTATCTAAAATGTCAATGCTTGAAGTTTGGATTGCTTAGTAATATTTAAATTAGGGAATATTGATATTTGACCTATCAGAGCTTATAAGCTTCACTTCACTTTGACAAGATGGCTTATGGAGGGTAGGTAAAATAAGTTTGTGTGATAAGGTTTTAATGTATTTCACCTAATAAGTGGGCTGGAAAAATTTACACTTGGTTGGACCCCCTTCAACCCTACAAAAAGGGCTGGTCTCCATGACTTAGGCTATACTAAAGTAGAAGTGTCCTGGAGAGGCGCTTCCAATGAACTTCCCAAATTTGCTGGCAATTTAGTGCAATATGACTGCCCAAACTTGTGTTATTTGTTTAAATATTAATAGAAGTGTTGCCCCAATTTGAGGGGTTCTACCAGGAATAGACCAGGGTCTTTTGGCCAATATTTTTATTATTTTTCTTCAAACCGCTCTTATTAATACATTGGACTTGTAATTATCTGAAAATATGTATAATATCATTCAGTTGATTTTATGGGATGATTTATGCTAAATTTACTGATCACCTTCTACAATAATACATTTTAAATTTGTTTGATTTTATTTTCCAACCTATGCAAAAACAATACACATCCATAATAATTTAAGTTCATAAGTTATGATCTCATTTTGACTGGATTAGAACATATCCCTTAACCATAGGATATATTCATGTCAAAGTAGTTTTTCTAAGTGTTCATAGTTTTTGTTGATTTTATAGGTTCAATAGTTTTAGCTGAGTAGTTGGTGATTGTTTATAATATAAAATCTAAAACAATTATTCAAATCTACTTAATAAAAAACATTCACAAATGTACTGATATACTGAATGACTGACATCTGAAACTAATCTAGTCTGATAGGTTCAATCTATTTGGGCGAGTAGGTGAGAATTGGCAAGAATTATAGAATAATTCATCAAATTGCTCACCCAAACCAAATAAAAATCTTTATTAGGGTTTTAAGTAGATTAAGTAAAGTTAGGATAATCAGCTTACTAGCCATGAGGACAACAGCGGAGCTGTTATTCCGAGTGGCTCAAGAGTAGCGCTGGCACATCCTATAGGCTGTCAGTGTGAGCTTATAAATAAACCTGAGCAACCCAGGTAAATTTCGCTTATAAAAACTAAAATAATTCAGAATCATTTGGTATGTTATAAACACCATAGAGAAGTACGGGTATCTGGATACTAGTCATCTGATAAATCTTAAATACTGTAGCAAAGCATGGAAATCTGGCTGCTTATCTTAATATATATAAAGTTCATTGTATGTATGCGTATGTGTATGTATGTATGTGGAAGACACATTATCTCTTGAAAAGATGAACCAAAAATCACCAAACTTGGCACAAAGAAAACTATAAATTTAGGGAACGGTCATGGGCTATTTTTCAAAAAATATGATTTTTTATAAAAGTTATATATAAGAATGAAATGTATTTGTTTCTAATAGCAATCGTATATCATTTCGGGTAAGCGTTTTGGTTTTATTCATTTAATTCGATAGTTTTATAGGTTTCGATAAGCGGTTTGTAGTTTTTGACTGGTTTAAAAATTCAAAAATCGGTTTTGGTCGAGTGGAGGTTGGTGGATCTAGGTTGATTCGATGGACTCAATAGTTTCAGGTAAGTGATTGATGATTTAGCTAATTTGATAGTCAATTGATTTTGCTGAGAGATTGGTGTTTTTTGGTTGATTCAGATGTGCTCAATGGTTTCAGATAAATGATTGATGTTTTAGTTAATTCGATAGGTTCAATTGGTTTAGGCTGAGTGGTTGGTGATTTTATAATGATTCGATAGAATTTGATTTTTAATTTTATCAATGACCATTTACCAAAGTAAAAAAGAATTGATTGGGAGTACCTGGTAAACTTTATGCCCACAAATAAATTTAGGTAAAACTGGGTATCAATGAGAATTAGTCTAAAAGTTCTCCTTAAAATATTATTTTTGTTTATTTGTTTATTTACTATAGATTATCTTATAAACAAATAAACCAAAAATCACCAATTTGGCATAAATACTTATAAAGTTTGGGAATGTTTATAGGTTTTGTAATAAATTTATAAGTATAAGAATTATATCAGTTTTATATATTTATTCGAGGGTGGCCGACCTGGGATGATACCGCACCGATTAAGGGGATTCGAATTAATAGGAGAGGAGGATAAAACCCAATAACCTCCATGCGCAGCATATGATAAGCCAGTTACTCTATGGACTGCCTTGCTATTCGCTATTTCAGTTCGGGGCATTGGTGCTTAACGCCAACGTAGTCATAATTGTCCCTTACCCAAAGTTCATCCATATATCAGTTTTATATAGGAAGATTAAAAAGTATATATTTCTAATAGTAATTATATATCAATTTGCCTGAGCGTTTTGATATTCATTTAATTCAATTGTTTCATAGGTTTTGATACGTAGTTAGTAGTTTTTGGTTGATTTGAAAGGTCAACAATTGGTTTTGGATGGGGGTGGTTGGTAGATTTAGATTATTCAATGGACTCAATGGTTTCAGATTAATGGTTGATATTTTTAACCGACTTTGAAAAAGGAGATTATCAATTCGACTTAAATGTATGTTTTTTTATTTTTTGACATGATAATATCTTTTAGCTGGACATGATTCCACACTTTCTGTTACCACACACTGTTATGTCATCATCACGCTGTTGGCATGATAATGTCTTTTAGCTGGACATCGTTTGAAACTTCCGGTAACGCTTCATTTACCGTCACGCTGTATGACATCATTGTGCCCACTCTTTGATTCCCCACAGTCTATAAACCTTCGGTCTCTATCGTTTTTAACATGATAATGTTTGTTATTTAGTAAATATATTTGTTATATAGTAAATATTAGTTATATAGAAAACATGACAATATTTGCGCAAAAGAAACAATCAGTAAGTCAGTAACCATAATAATATAGCGTTTAGCTGGCAGCTGAAAGACATTATCATGCTCTTAAGCTTTTACCATTTGGTAAACGGTACTTCCAATTTTTTTATTTTTTGTTTTTTTTCTATGTTTGTTCACGCATAACTCTGAAAATACTGGACCAATTTAGATGATCATCTTCTTCAAAAATAGAGGATGCTCCAACTTAGATCTCATTTTACTTTTTTAAGTATTGGACAAGTATCTGCCCATTAATCTAATAAGTATATCAAAATGGGCTCGGAAGCGATGGATACTTGTAGAGTATAATTTTTTAATATTTTTTCTCACTTCCTGGCATTCAATAATTTGTCAATAGTCACATTTGGACCTGTGAGAAACTCAACTGAATCAAGCTGGGCAACGAACATGTTAAATATAATTACCAACTGCACAACCAAACCAATTAAACCTATCGAATTAACTAAAACATCAACAATTTACCTGAAACCATTGAGCTCTCGAATTAACCTAAATCTACCAACCACCCAGCCTAAACCAATGGTTGAACTTTTAAATCAACCAACCAAAAATCAATAACAACTTACCATTGCCAATTTACTTATTGAATTAACCAATCACTAACTGTTTACTAAAACTATCAAGCTTATCAATCAACCCAAAACCATCAACTACTTGCCAAACCCATCGAAACTATCGAATCAACTGAATATCAAACTGCTCAACCATAACAATATACCAATTTTCATTAAAAATATAAATTTTTCACTTCTTACATATAAAACTTTTTATCTTGTTATAAAAATTAAAAATTAGGCTTCGAGGTGCACATGGACCCCCTCCTGTCCACCTATATCCAAATTTTCAAGGCTCTACATGCTGCAGTTTTGGCTGGGCATTGCACACACACACTTGCTTTTATTATTATAGATGATACAAAAAATTAAAAAGTATAAAAAAATAAAATTAAGGTGATCATATTATTGATTTAATTTTCCTCTTCAAGCAGGAGAATAAACTGGACGGTTCATTCTATAGCTTCCTTGAGCTCTTCAGTCATTAATTGACTGGCAGACCTTAATAATTTGGTTTTTTTCTGGATCGTGTAGGAGTGGCGTCATATACCTTTGCATGAAGGTAATCCCATAGGAACCATCACAGGCTGATAGATCTGGTGAAACTGCTGGCCAGTACAGGTCCCCATTCATAGAAACCAGTCTTCTAAGATATAAGGCATTTGAGTGTGGCAATAGATTCCTCTGTAGTATGCCATAGGGCTCCATCCTGCTGAAACCAGCAGTCACTAATACCTAGACCTCTTATTTGTGGTTCAATAATTTCTTATAATATTCTATTGTAGCTTACAGTAAATATAGTTAAGCTACTCTAGGATTAATTTTTATGACAGTTTGAGGTTCTTTTTACCTTAATTGAAAATACAAAAATAACTTATATTGTAGGATTTTTAAATTTTTATCTCAAAAAAATGAAATTTGGGCTTAGTTTAAAACTATAATCTATCATATTATGGCATTAAGTTCAGAGGTCACCTTTCAAGTGAGTTTGTCAGAGATCTGATGATTCTAATTATTTATTTTTTAGTTTCAAATTTGTTATATATCTATTGATGAGTTTAGAATTAACTGAATCTATTAAATCTATAATAATAAAAGCAAGTATTTGCATGTGTGCAATGCCCAACAAAAACTATGGTATGTTGAGCTTTGAAAATTTCAACATAGGTAGATGAGAGGGGGTCCATGTGCACCTCGAAGCCAGATTTTCAATTTTTATAATAAAAGAAAAATTTTAATGTAATAAATAAAAACTATACATGGTTTCAATAGTAATCGTTATATTGTTATGACAGAGAGGTTTAAGGTTATTCAGATGATTTGACAGTTTCCAATTGGTTTGCCAAGCAGTTGGTGGTCATTTGATTAACTAACAGGTTCAATGGTTTTCGTAAGCAGTTAATGATTGGTTGATTCAATAAGTTAATTGGTTTTGGCAAGTGACTGATGATAAGTTTGAGAATTTTATTTAGTTTGGACCAAGTAGTTGGTGGTTTTTGGTTGAGCCGATAGGGGAAATTGGTTTTGGCTGATTGGCTAGTGGTTTTAGTTGGTTCGATAGATTCAATTGGTTTTGCATACAGTTTGGTTAGTCAAGTCAATAGGTTTAATTATTTTCTAAACTTATCGATGGTTATCTATCAATATAAAAATTAAAATAAACGATTAATAGCATCTGAAAGTAGTAGCGGGTGAAGCCGTGCTACCTGCTAGTATCGAATAAATATTCACTCTCGCTATGGTACTGAAATCTAGGTACTTCAGGTTTGCCGTCTCTAGGTCAGACTGATTTAAAAACTGTATCGGGTATTTCATTGAATGTAAATACCCTACACCATTCCTTTGATATCCTTGGGAAATAAGTCATTCGCTAGCTCCCACGAATAGATAATTGAGCAATTGTCATGACGTCATCAATACATTGTGAATATTAGATATTGTGCAAACGTTGCATTATTTATTTTAAATCCCATCTAGTCCTTAAGCTACAGACCAAGAGTTAGCAATTAAGCAATGATTTTTGCGAAAGCTTCCTTTAATCTTACTAAACCAACTTGCAGCAAATTTTTGGTAAGCAAAAACTAATAGTATTTGAGGTTTAATTTTCACTATAAATTTTATTCAGTTCATCCAGGCACGATCTGCTTCTTCGTCATCCAAGGGTTTCACAACAGCGCAGAAAATTCTTTTCACTGCACCTATCATTGCTGGCGCAGGTATTTTTATACTTATTGCTTTAATTTACTAAACTTTAGCCCTTTATTACAATAAACGCTTGTTTAGTACATCCATGTCAACAGACGCAGATACCCCCTTATAAATGTTAAGGAATTCACCCCCTTCAAAATCAAAACAATCGAGCAAGTAAATCACGACACTAAGCTTTATCGCTTTGAAATTCCTAACAACCAATCTTTGGATTTACCTGTGACTTCATGCCTCGTAACCCGCAAGTCTCCGCAAGAAGGAGAAAGTCCCGTCATTCGTCCCTACACTCCTGTTTCTGAGGAGGGTACTCTCGGGCACTTTGATTTGATGATCAAACACTACCCAAGTAATACGAAATTTTTTTATTTTTGGTTAACGTTGTAAGCTGGCGCGATGACTAGCTATATGTCTAGCCTAAAGCCTGGAGATTCGTTGGATATAAAAGGGCCTTTCACCAAATACCTATACAAGCCCAACACACTCAAAGAAGTCGGGCTCATAGCTGGTGGCTCTGGAATTACTCCTATGTTGCAGCTCGTTCGCAAAATTCTCAAGAACCCTGGAGATAATACCAAGATTTCCCTCATTTTCGCTAACCGCACTGAAAATGATATTTTATTGAGATCTGAATTTGATAACTATGCCAAGGCTTTTCCCGATCGTTTTAAAGTACATTATATGCTTGATAAACCTCCTTCAAACTGGACTGGAGGAAAAGGCTATATTACAAAGGAAGTTCTTGCAAAACATCTTCCATCTAAGGACACAAATGGCACAATGGTCTTTGTCTGCGGGCCTGATCCTATGGTAAAAATTATATCAGGTGTTAAGATTTCTCCTCAAGAACAAGGTGAAGTCAGTGGGCTTCTTAATGAAATGGGTTATACCAAAGAGCAGGTGTATAAGTTTTAGATTGATTACCTTTTCGCATAAGGTAATTACCAACGGTTACAAATTAAAGTTAAATTATAACATCTTATGCATCTTTATTTTCTTTCATAATTCAAAATTAAAATGTTTTTAGTTATTTGTTTACTTGTATCAAAGTGTTTTTATCTTCTAAGCTTTTGAATTGTAATCTATACCCTTTGAGCGTAAAATTTTTACACATAAATTTAGTCTTAAAGTGTTTTGTAGAGTTAGCATAATTTCAACTAATTTTAGATAGTGCTTTTTTATTGGGATGTGTATTTTTATATTTAGAAAACAAAATATGAGATTTGTACTTTTTAATACTTAGTTTTAGTTTTGTTATTAGCTCCAATAGTTAGCCATGCTTGCTGAGGTCTTTTTAATGTTATACATAACCTTTATTGTTAATCTATTTGAGAATAAACAAAAATTTTGGTTATAAAATGAATGTTAAACACACTTTAGGTACATTTATATAACTGAAATACTTTTTAGTAACAATAAAGTGACAGGCTATGATAACTTTGTTGACTATCTTTAAGCGGGATTATATTTAAATGGTTATGAGCTTTTATATAAATTTTATATCAAATGTATTACTTTTGCTTTAACAGTAGCTGATAGCATGAGGACGCTCATTGTAAAAGAATTGGTCTGTAGAGTTAACCCTAATGCTTCAAATTTGTTTTAGTTCATAATCTATCTTTTATTTCCAATTTCTGTAAGTATAATTATAATTTTTATGTTTACTTAAGTTAGTCACACCTATATAAACTAGATTGTGCTACCTTAAAATGCTTAAAGAGGTAAGTATCAATCATAGTATATGCAAATTACATTATCCTAACATAATTTAAGCTGAGTAAGATACATATTACATGGTCTATACTTAAATGCTAGGATTTTCCCTACTCAGGGTGAAGCCCTACCCTGTGGTAACACTGACAATATAGTTTTGATTAATTAGTAATTTAATTTATTATTATTTTTATACTTATATTAAATTCTTCTATGTATTATATTATTTAGGAGGAGGTATTACCTCATATCACCTCAGGTAGAATACTTTAAGCCAGATAATATTGTTTATACCTAGGTAAACTACTATACTAAGTCAATCAATAACTAATGTGAGTTGTTATCTAATCAACTGTGCTTCAGGAATATTCCACTAGGATCTACAACCCTTGTGATAATATTATAAAACTAAAGGCTATTTAGATCCTCATGCAAGAGCTAAATTTACTTTCACAGATCCTAGATCTATTCTAAAACCCTTTACCTTCATAAATTATTTTAGCACTTATAGAAGGTGATTTATTTTATTAAATAAAGTATATTATAAGGCTCAAGTTAATTTCTCTTGCAAAATTAGAGATAGTTATATGTACTATTTTAACCCAGGATTATATTTTCTCTAAAGACCTCTTATTGAGAACAGAGAATACTATCCTTGCCAACTGAGTCAATAAAAGTTATATATAAAAGAAATAAATATCCTTTCCTGACCCAACTTATAATGATTAAGGAGTTGCCTAATCTATATATACTTTTTATAAAGATTTAAAGATTGTATATAGATTTTTTAAGGTTAGGACTTATAAAATCTGCAATAATGACAATTACAATCCCAATATTCTGACTTAAATTAAATGGTGATCAATGAATTTTAGGATAATTTTGGATATATATATTCCAAAAGATTTTAATGAATTCATGTTTCCTTGATCTACCAGCAGATGAATATCAGGATGTCAGCATGTGTTGAGCCTTGCCCACACCCAATTTATTATTAGTTTGTGTTGCTCTTGCAGAGCTACTATTTATTAAGTGAGGATAGGGTTTCTCTTCCCTCACTTGGAAAATCTATATATTTTGTTTATTTCTTCTAAAATAAAGCCCATTCACTCAAAACAGAATTATTATAAATTTACTAACTTAGTATATTCTATGTGGGTGCCTCAGGCTATAACAAGCCAAGGTCAGGGAGGAGGATCCAATGTCACTGAATACCATAATGGTGGTCACAAAACATGAATGGAGTCATGACATGGTTTGCAGTTGAGATGGTGCAGCCCTGTGAAGCCCACTAGGTGACTGAGGCTGATAGCATATGAAACATCTGCCATACCTCAGCCTGTTATGGATATATTTTATATTAGGTACCACTCAGCATGCAATGTCTGGGGCCCCCAAACATAACATAATTTGAACTTGCTATTGGGTGTTATTTGAGTCATATGAATTTGTATTCTGATGCAACCTAGGCAGCCAGAGAATTGAGGCAACTCTCCTCTGGCATAGGTTTGTATATGTGAGGTGGCAAACAAGGTCTTGGGAGTCCCAGTTGTTAGATTATTTTCAAAAATTCCTTCTTAGTGAGTTGTGCACCAGGCAGCCTGCAAGCTGGTCTGATGGCAATGTCCCAAGCATTGCTCTGGGCCCTCAAATACCCTTTACTGTTGTGATAGCTTTTTAGTGAGAAGGATGGGAAGTTTGGAGATGGTCAGTTAGACTGCTGACAGTTGAGGCCTCTTGCGCCTACCTGGGGATCTCCAGGGAGAACGTTGATGCTTTCCAGAAACCTTAGATTTCTAATAAAAACCTTTCAAGCTTCCCTTCCTGAAAAGTTACCTATTAAAATTTTTGATTGCAATTCCCATCCTTGGTGGCTCTGGATTGGGCATACTGGGATCTCTGGTTTCAAGGGGGTGTTGTATTAATTGGTGATTATATTTAGATTTACTAAGGTTGTGACTTAGAAAATCCACCACAATGACAGTTGTGATCCAGATTTTCTGACTTGAATTAACTGGTGAGTTGATGCACTTTGGGATAATTTTGGAAAATATTTCTACTTACAGATGACTTAAATGAATTTAGATCCCCTTAATCCACCAGTGGATAAATGTCAGGACACTGGCATTTGTTGAGCCTTGCTTATGTTTACTTTATAATTAATTTGTGTAGCTTAACAGGGCTACTATTATCAAGTGAGAATGGGTTCTCTACTTTCTCACTAGGAAATTATACATATTTTTAGTTTCTTATTCTCTAAAATAAAGCACATTTTCTTTATACAGCGCAATTATGAATTTATTTATTTAAATCTATTCTATATGAGGACATTAGGCCATGATAAGCTAAGGTCAGGGAGGAGGATCCAATGTCATAGAACGCCATGAGGGTGATCACACAACACAAATGGAGTTATGAGATAGTTTGAAGCTGAGATGGTGCAGCCTCTTGGAGCCTGCTAGGTGATAGAGGCATGCATATGACACTTTCCAAACCTCATCCTGTTAAAAGTAATTTTTTGTAAAAGGTATCACTAAGCTTGCAATGTCTGGAACCCCCTAACTTGGTAAAATTTAAACTTTTATTTAGGTACCATTTGAGTTATGGGGATTTTCATTTCAATGCAACCTAGGCAGCCAGAGGATCAAGAAAACTCTCCTCTGGTGTAGGTTTACACATGCTGAGGTGGCAAACAGGGTCTTGAGAGACCCATTTGTTACACTTACCCTTATTACCAACCAGCAGGTAATGCAACTATCCTGCTTATTATTTTCAGACTATCAGCTAGCTGCAGCTTCACTAGCTTTTAATATCAAACATTAGTCACTAATTAATTGGTTAGATAGGAAATTAGCTAAATTATCTGGCGTTGCTTGGTTCATAGTTTTTAAATTTATAATCCTATTTTGTTGTAGCATGAGGCAGAGGTCAATTTTGATAAGCTCATTTAAAAAAATGTTTTTTGACAATTATCTTTAGTAAGCAGAATAACAATAGGCCAATTACCCAGCGTTGCATATGGATTTATAATTTACCAGATGATTAATTGATTATATTATTGTTTATATTGGTAGATGGCCATCAATAAGTTTAGTAATTAAACAAAGATTTCAAATTTGTTAAACTCTACTAACATTTTCTCATAACTAATTGAACTTATTAAATCAATTTAAAACAAATGACTGCTTAGCAAAACCATTAAAACTATTAAATTAACTTATTACTTAACTGCTCAGCTAAATACACTATAATACTACTAAAAATATATAACTTTTACTTCTTATATATAATACATCCTTAATTTCTATAAAAATTAAAATGCGGCCTTGAGGAGTATTGGCTTTGTTGCTGTTTTCAACAATCTGGGTTAATTTATTAGCTACTTGGAGTTGCCTAGGTTAGACAACTTTAGTTGATTTGGAACTTGAATTTCTAGGGAGGTTCAAAGGTTGCTTACAATTATTGGAGGCTTTAGTTATTTCCCCTAAAAATTTTACTTTTAACTAAAAATTGAATATAGGTTGCAAAAAGTACTTTAATATTAAAAAAGGTTAGTACAAAAAGTACTAGAGGAAATTAGGATTATGATAAATGATAGGTAAATACCACATAAGAGGGTGGAATTAGATTTAGGAATGTAGGAGTGACGGCACAGTTCAGGTTTAAAGTTGGGATAGATAAGAACTCATAATTGGAGGCTAGACCAAGTTAATTAATAGTAACATGGTTAAGTAGTTCCATTATCTGCTAACAGTAAGCTTATAGATACTAAGGTATAATAAGTGCATAAGGTTGCTAATGGGGTAAATAGGTGAGTTAAGCACTGAATACAACCTCATATTTAATATCATGAAGTAAAAATTATTTTATGCATACTTCCTTATCTTATTAGCCAGTGGAGCACCAAAGGGCAATTTATCCAGAATTTATTTGGTGATGAGCTTAATGTTATTAAGGGAAATCGTTTAGTGCTTTAAAATATATTATTAATAACAATTTTGGGTTGTAGTTCTAATTAAATATTGATAAATTATATATTATAATTCAAGTTGAGATCAATTAAAAAAGTAGATAAATAATAACCCTAAAGTCAAAAGGGACTTTTCTTTCTCGTTGCAAACACTTTTGCAACCCATTCAATTCAAGACTAAATCTAGTTTGATAATCTCATAGAGGGGATTAGTCTGCGCCCATGTCTGGGAGCAGTTGGGCAAGCAAGGCAAGAGGAGCAGGCGGAAGGCCCGCGGCCTCTAACGTTCGAAAACGCCCCAGAGAATCCGACGGAATAGAAAAAAATCTAAAAAAACTGGCGGTCACAATTTCCCCAGAGATACTCATGTGGCAAGCACGATGCAACCAGTACATCAACATGCCACATTCCCAGCCACTTTCATCGGTGGAATTTGGAGTCTGTGTGTATCTGGACATCCAAAAAATAGCCCTATGGGAAAAATTTTGTGAAGATGTACACAAAATTTTCCTGACTGCGGTGTATGTTGCACCTCACTCCATGTCATGCGGTTGGCTGGACCTAGGTTTTGAAAGCAATATAGCAGCAGATGAGGCTGCAGCAGTGCGCATAATGGTTGACCTCCCTGAAGGGCAACGGGTCATTGAAACCAAATGCACCAGATAGACAAAATCAAACCAAATTTTCCTCATGTTTGACTTTTTGCCTACTACAGTAAAATGTGATATTTTGGAGCAACACCTGAAAGATGGTCTTGCTATATATGGCGAAATACAATCTTTCGAAATGCAACATTACATGCTGATGCCACACCTGTGCACCAGCAAAGCTATCGCAGTTCTGACCCCAACCGAGGAGATCGCGAAGGACCTAACCCAGATCCCGCACTCCACCTTTATTGACATTGCAGGGCACACCACCCACCCATTCCAGGTAACCGTGGACAGCGCGCCCCCCATTTGCACCCACTGTGATGCATTCAGCCATAAGGCGCACGCATGCCCCATCAAAGAGGGCGTCACATTCCAAGAGCACCCCTCGGCGGCCATGGCCAGTGGAGAGGCACACTACGAACCAACCGCAAGCACCAAGGAGGCTTTCCCATGGGGAGCACAAGGCTGCTACCTACTGGTAAAACCTATCTCCCCACAAGAGTGGAAGAAGGCCAAGCAGGCCCACAGGGCCGCGGCCAAGGAAGCGGCCAAAGCCACCACCACTATCCCACACTCCCAACACCAGGAGGACATTGAAACCTTCGCGGTGGAAGCAACTTGGGAATCCATCAACCAATCAGATTGGGAGGCCCATGCCAAACGGGCCACTCAATCTGAGGATCTGATGGGAGATTTGATCTCACCCAATTGCTGCACCCAAGCCCCGGTCAAAACTGACTTGGGACCTATCCCAACCAAAAAATATTTTTTTTCCCCATTTGACGGTGCACCGAACTTATCCGCACCGCAAAAAATTCGTCTGACGTCGGGAAAACAAAAAGCGAAGGCCAAAGCCAACGTGACTCTTTCTGCAAAAATTAACAAAAACCCCAATAGCATTGCTGCTAATACCCACACTGCTGTGAAAGCCCGTGGGGACCTGGAAGAGGCTGGTGGGCCTGGGGGCCCACCCCCTCGCACCTAAGGTGCGATGGGGGAAACCTTTACTCTAGGGATGCTGAATATTGCTGGACTCAAGGCCTCCCTGTCCTGGGCTAGGAAACTGAATTTTTTACAAAACAATTTACCCGTGGATATCCTGGCCATCCAGGAGTCCCACTGTCCATGAGGTTCCAAGGAAGCTTGGAAAACAATGCTCCTACCATCCCTATCCTTTTGGTCAAAGCACTGTGTGAGTGCTAATTTAGAAAAACAATTTTTTCAAATTTACATCTTCAGAAACATTCCTAAATGGCTGAGTGCTCATTGTCACCTTCTCATGGGCCGATGTTGCACATACAATTGTCAACATTTATGCCCCAAATGGTACACATGAGCGTCGGGAATTTTTCTCATTGGTCAAATCCCTCCCGCTACCCCCCAATTCTTTCCTAATTGGCGACATGAACTGTTGGCTAACCTCACCAACGGACTGATGGCCACCCTCACCCCACGCCCCACAGGGTCACATAGAACTATGCATTCTAAAAGCCACCCTTGGGTTAATGGATGTGCTGCTGTGACATGCCCCCCTGCTCGAAAATATGACGCATCCCCACATCCACAACGGCCAATTAAGGTCCATGACCCGCATCGACCTTATTCTAGCGCCGGCAAAATTCCAACCCCACATCTCCCACTTCAAAACAATGAAAATGGAATTCTCCAACCACAGACTGGTCTCGATAACATACCACTTACCCGTCACAGTTGCAAAGGCCCCACATTGGTGCAAAATCTGCCCCCCAGAGCTCGCGTCACCAGGATTTTCCATGTGGGTGGAAGAGGCATCTTTAGCAAAATTGTTTGCTGCACCATTTTGTGCGGACCCCATTTCCACATGGGCAACTTTCAAAGAAGACACCATCCGCCACTATTGCCATCTCTCATCCAGATGCTCATGAGCCACATCAGCAGTTATATTGCGTACGCTGGCAGAATTAGCCCACTTGGAGTCCAAATTCCAGCCTCAGGATATAGCCCTTCATGAGGCCAGAAGTGGGCGGAGGCAGCCGCCCACCTCAACGCACTTGAAAGGCAACACAAACATCAGGTTTGTGTCCAATACAGGGCCACATGCATCACTAAAGGTGACAAGTGCACCGCATACTTCTTCAAAAAATTTTTTGCACCACGCCAGAGTGTGGCCTGCACACAGGTGCGAAGATCGGATAATTCTATTGTGGACACACCGGCCAAAGTGGCAATCAAAATGCAAAGATATTACTCTGAGTTATACTGAGCCGAACCAAAATAGCTGGCTGAAATGGCAGAATTTCTTGACCGAGCTCATATCTGCACCATTTTCCAATACCCGGAAATAATGAATTTAATTACTCTGAACAAATTATGAACTACCATTCGCGGTGCACCAGACCGAAAATGCCCAGGCTCAGATGGCATTCCATATGAGTTCTACAAAAAATATTTTAAATATATATCCCCATTGCTGCTAGCCTCACTCAACCAAAGCCTGTTGGAAATGCGCCTCCTACCAGGAGGACATGAGGCCTTTACGGTCACACTCTTCAAGAAAGGGGATAGGCTAGACTTAGCCAACTGGTGCCCCATTTCCCTAACAAACACAGACACCAAAATTTTAACCAAAATCATGGCTAACCGTTTAGGGACTGTAGCATCTGCAACCATCTCCCCAGAACAATTTGGTTTCATCCCCAGAAGGTCAATTTGGGATAACGTGCACTCTGTGGCTAATGTGTGTCAGTCCACAGCCTCTGGGGCACTTGTATTCTTGGACCAACAAAAGGCCTATGATAGAGTAAACTGGGAATACCTTAGGGCCTGCCTCCAACAATTCCGCCTACCTCCCCACTTCATTAATTGGGTGATGCTGCTCACAGAATCTGCAACAATGGCAGTGCGCGGCCCAGGTTTCCTAACGGAAGTAGTCTGTCCTCAAAGGGGCCTGCGACAAGGGGACCCCCTGAGCCCACTCTTATACAACTTCAGCCTTGATCCACTACTGCGAAATGTGAATGCCCAACTCACTGGGGTCCATGTGCTAGGCCAAACCCCAGTCAAGATGATGGCATTTGCAGATGATTGCGTGGTGGGGGTGTCTAATAACAAAGATGCACGCGCGCTTGAAGCCCTCATCCAGGAATATTCCCGGGTAAGCAATGTGGCACTGAACGCCTCCAAAACCGAAATCATCCTCCTTGGTCAGTTTCAGAACTGCTGGGCCCCAGCAAGTAGTTCCCAACCTGGCCCATCTGCTCGCCCACGTCCATGCCTTACTAACTCAAGACATACCGCTCCACTGGTGCTCCCCTTTGTGCCACGACCTACCATAGGACTGGTACGCCATCTGGGCGTGTGGTTGGAGGCAGGTGGATACGCGTCAGCAGTAATGGAGTGCCATATACTGGACAACATGATGAAGCGAATCGCCTCTCTCAGAGCCCACCCTACTACCCTCACTGGCAGGGTTGTTCTTGCCAACTCTATGCTCCTATCCAAAGTCTGGTTCAGAGCCCACGCCATCCCCTTCTCCCCAAGCTTCTTCAAATCCCTGTATGCTTTGCTACAAGGTTGGCTTTGGTCAGGCCGCCCTCCACCAGTACAGCTAGAGGTCATGTTTGGCCCTCATCATCATGGTGGCATGGGCCTACTTGACTTCAAAGCCCATGCCGCCAAGATCCTGGGCACCTGGATTGCGGCCGTCACTGCTCCTACACTCCCATCCCAACACTGGTCCTGCGCAGCCCGCTCCAACTTCTCCCGAGCCTTGGGCCTCAACAATCCATCAAACCCCCACTCCCTGATGAAATACCTCGCATCACACACATCAGCCACAGGTCCTCACGGGACCAAAACCCACTACAAACGAATCATACTCTCCATGCGAAGCGCAGAGTGGAGAATTCATATTAGTGGACATACAACCCGAAGAGGCCGCCCCTCTCCTCAGTTCACACAAGAGGTACAGGGGCTACCCATCCATGATGGCGTGATCCCCATTTGACCCCAAGTCCTATCCAGGGTGGACTACCTGGACATGATGGACATCCCTTATTCCACTGAGACCCAAAAGACTATCTGGAAATACGCACACCATCCTCTGTTGCAGCCTCAAGTACGCTCCCATGTGTGGCACTGCCTGAGGCAGGTGTATCATACAGCTGAGTGCTCTAATGCTTTACACTCATCCTGTGTCATGTGTGGCCAGTATGGAACGCTGTTTCACCGCCTGGAGAAGTGCCCCACCTCTAAAGTAATATGGCGCGAAGTCCAACGTCTGCTAGGCCAGGATCAAACACATCCCTTCAGTCTGTCAAGAGATATGTTTGCTTCATCAATAGCCTCCCCCTCCCACCCTCCCTCCGTGCTCTGGTGGTCGCAATTGCCATGTGGACTATCCACACGATTGTCTTGGATGCCATCGCTGGATCTATCCCCACCCTCCCTGAAGCTGTCCACAGATTCCGGTCTCATTTGGTGGATCACTTTCAAGCGTGGATGTTTGGATATCTCCCACCGCGTCGCCGACAGCTGGTCTCCTCCTGGTTCCCAGTCTGGTTCATCAAATCAGACCCCTTCCTCCACACGTGCTCAATAGTGGCTACATCCCCTACACACGTTCCTCCCCCTTCCCATAAGTGGCGTTCCCGCTGGCAACAAGAGATAGCATCGCTTCTCTGGGGTGCCTCCCCTGGTACTAAGTTTTGTCTCATCTGAGTCATATTCGGAAGTGTCCGTCCCATGGTCGGCCTTCCCCACAATAAATTCAAATAATAACCCTAAAGTCAAGCGTTTACATAAATTAGGGCAAAGCATGACAGAGCCCCATTAAAGCCTTAACTGGAGGTGACAAAGATTTTCCATGGGTGGCTAAACTTGGTAGGGATTCAAACTACCAGAGTTGGGATGTGTGACATCAATGCAGTTTGGTAGATATTGGCCTGGTGAGGGGAGTTTTGTTTCAGTTTCATGATCTGTAGGCAGTTGATGGTATGAAAAATTTTTCATCAGCATTAAACTGACTTTGTTCTCCTTGACCAAATTGATTTTTAAAAGGTGGCGATCCCAAGATTTTAACATCTCATTTTGCTCAGGATTGGCAAGCTTCATCTCAGCATTAGGGCTAAGAGAATAGTGTATAAGTATATGAGGCACTTTTTTAAAAATGATTAGTTATGTTTGACCTTGGGTTTGCAGGAAGGTATAGCATCTGGAACAGCATTATGAGAAACATTTTGTTAAAAGTATATATCAAAGGTTTGTGAAACCATCTGGTGAGATTTTTGGTAGATGGAAGTTTGTCATGGCACAGGTAAAACAAACTTTAGTCAGGTAATATAATTAAGTTATTCAAGGTGGGTCAACCTTGGGACAAATATACCACACCAAGGATGTTTTCTAGCCAGTACAGGTTTTGAGCTCAAAATTTGCACTAGGGGTGGAAGCAGTTTTACCCACTTGGCTAACCACCTTTCTAGTCAGATAATATAATTCAACTCAATTGTAAAAATCATTCATCAATTGTAGGTTTATGGCATAACAGTTAGATATAAACTTATATTGAAAGGCGTTGTGTTGTCAGATCTAAGACAAAAAGCAAAATAGTGAAGGGAAAACATCTTGATTGATTTGCCTAGTTAATGTACTGGAAGAGGAAAAGGTTATTAATTATAATCTCACTTTATCTCTGGAATGGTGGTCAGGTGGTAATTTCTTAAATTCATTTTCAATTTGGTTGAAGTAGGGTTGGATTTGTCACACAAGCAGGAAACTCTAAATATTACTAAATAAAATTAAAATTTTTTTTGGAAACAATTAAATTGATAAAGAAGCAAAGATTGGTATGAAGCTCTGATTACATTGTCAGACCAGCGAGGAGCATTTGTCATTGCACCAGATAATAAAGTTAAGACCAACCTGCCAGTCTGGGTGAGTGAATACTCAAAACATGATCCAGAATACTGGAGGTATAACCATCTATATGAATTGGGACTCCATTGGGAGGGGGACAACAGATGGATGATAATTGACAATCAACTTTACTAGCATACCCACCAGTAACCACACAGTTGCAAGAGTAGCAGCTGCGGATTCTGTGGAAGTTGTTTTCTTAGGTACTCCATGGGGCCAAAATCTTTTCTGGGAACAAGAGGGGTCAAACGTGACAGAGGGAAGTGAAACTTATCCCACTGGATGGGAATCATCTCAAGGAGCAGGGATACATCATAACCCCACAAGCATTAACGTAGGGGACAACCACAGGTGACCCCCATAATAATATACCTGATCAAGTAGAGAGGGTAACAAGGTAGTAATTATAGCCACTATGGCCCAGTCAATTATGAAGACTAGGAAACATGGCACCTGGCAGGAACGCAGCTAAAATAGCTAGTATAATTTATTTTTTTATTTCACATAAAGATTTGGTTATAAAAAGTAAGGATATAAATTTATCAACAACAGGACCTGTGGGAGAATGATGGCTTAAGTGCTAGGGATTGGGGATAAGTAAATCAGCATTAACCATGGTAGAGCCAATCAAGCTCAATTCTGGTGGATTGACACTCTGAACTTCTCACAATGCAAATTTGGTCTAAAATCTTCAAGCTAAAATTCTCCTCCCTGTACTTTTTTGCTTGGCAGATTGATGAAAATTCTGTAAGGAGAGTGTCTATAACTCTCCTGTTTCCAGCGGTGTGGTGCAAGGTGCACAGACCCAGCGTATATGGAACTAGTCATCATTAATAAAGTTAGTTTAGCCCTTCAGAGGGTGCTTGAGCTGTAGTAACTTAGGGCGAGGGTGGTTAATGATAGATAAAAGAACAAAAACAAGACTAACAACAATGGTGGATTGAAACTCAAGGTGGGGTCCATACCCAAGCGGTTCTCTGGGCTGAAGTGAAAAAGCGGCCCAGATAGGAGGGAACCAGAGCGGCCCAGCAGTGCACCAGAGGAGAGAGTTACAGTTGTGAAAATCAAATGGCTAACGTTGCACAAGACCTCCTCAAAGAGGTCCTCGTACAGGTTCACCCAAGGTAACATAAAGAAAATGTATACTAACAAATGGTTTTTATTATGGAGAAAGTTGACCAACAAGAGAGATTAGTTTTGAGAAAAAAATTTAAGGAAATTCAGGAGAATAATCAATTGATGGAAGTGGTGCTAATCCCAGGTGCACCAATAAGTGCATGCTTCCATTGGACAGTATAGTATACTTGGTAATTGATTATAAGTAAGGCCAACTCAAGATGGAAATTCCTTAAAACCAAATGGGTCTTGAGACCCCATTAACTTAGAAACTGAAGTAATCCATCATTTTTAATTTCATAGCTGGTTTGTTTTAATGCACCTGCTTTAATGCAGGGTCAAACTTCTCTCACATCCCCAAGTTCAACCTGGGCATATTACCTTAACCCAGCGTTGGTCCAAAATATTTTTGAGGTCATGGAGGCCTGCCAACTTTATCCTTTTAGCCTCCTGATATGCAGCTTTATCCTTGCTATTGGTCCCCATTATCATATCATCCTCAAGCCATGACACTACCCTCTCATTTTTTGGGCTCCACCCCCCTCCAGAGGCTTGTGCCAGGGAAAAGTTCTTGTGGGATGAGGCCAACTTCATAGCGGCAACAATTTGCTTTGACTGAGGTCTGGCAGCCTGGGGAAAATGCTGGTGGAAAACGTCAATCAGGTCTTGGGCATGTGCACAGTTGCATGCTGGTACACAACTGTTCTCCACAGCATCAAATCCCTCCCAGGATACCAAGTACTCAAACCTTCTTTTTATGTGGTGGGAGGCTACTATATCCTCCACTTCCCATTATGGCGCCCCATCTATGAGATAAGCCTCTGGATTCTCTGGTGGGGGACCTCAAACCACGTCAACTTGCTTTCATGAAAGACAAAAATGATTCATTACAAAGAGGGAATATTTAACTGGTATGAGGCGTGGCACAATTTTCTAACAATGTGGTAAGGGCCAATCCTCTTTGGTCTCAGATTTTTGCATGGTTGCTTGATAGGGATGTTTTGAGCAACAATCATCATGAGATCCCCTTCTTTGTACATGGGACCCACCAATTATTTTTCATTAGCATTCTCTTTATAAACTTGCATTGTCGCCTCCAAACTTGTGGAGACCCCTGGTGTACTTTCTTGATAGTCTTAGAAAAATCTGCCACCACTTCAACCCTTGATCCACAATTAGGTTTTATATTGAAGGCGGTATTAAACCCATGGTTGGCGAAATTGGGGAACAACGGATAGATGCATGTAAAGTATTGTTGTAGCCAAACTGGGCCATAGGAAGGTGAGAAACCCAATCTGAATGATATGTGGCAGTGTAAAAATGCAAGGACTGTTCCAAACACTGGTTCACTCGCTCATTCTGCCCATCTGATTAGGGATGATAGGCGTTGAATGGAAGAGACGAATCTGAAGATTCTTACACAACTTTTACCAAAAACAGAGATGAACTGGGGTCCATAATCGTTAATAATTTCTTGGGGGACCCCATGAAGAGCAAACACATGGGTGATGAAGAGCCTAACCATCTCAGCCATGGTTACTGTGGTTCTGCAAGGAATAAAGTGGGCGAACTTTGTAAAGCGGTCCACCACTACCATGATGGCATTGTGGCCATCAGATACAGGCAATTTCACAATGAAATCACTGATAAGGAAGTCCAAAACCCTTCAGCCTTATGAACTGGTACCAACGACCCCACTAACGGTTGTCAATTTGGTTTCATTTGATTTCAGATCAGGCACGCCTTATAATACCTGCTCATCTGAGCGGGTAACCCTTCCAAATATATGTTTGGTGAATTAGCTCCAAAGTCTTTACCTTCCCAGGATGACCAACAGTGATTCCTTCATGATGGTCCTGGACAATTTACAGGCGAAGTGGTCCGGTGGGAACCCATATGCACCCCTGAAACCACACCATCTCATCCTTTACATGGTAACCTCTGGTGATGTCATCCTGATTCAATGCACTCTTGGCAATGACCATGGTATTTCTGGTTGACAAAGGCTGAGAAAGGATAACCTTTCTGAACATACTGTATTCCTCCACATTTTCTAAAGGAGTGAGCGCTGGCCTATGAGCAGAGGAAGTAGGAGATTGAGACACAATCTTACCTGGTGGAATCATCAACTGAGTGTTATGCACCTCTACCTCCTTAGGATTGGGAGCTAGTGCAGGGTTGCGGCTCAAAGCATCAGCCAAACCATTCTCCTTGCATTTTTGAACTCATAAGAAAACAAAAAACTTGGGCCAGGGCCTCATGCCAGTGGGTATGACATAGGGTCAAGACATGAGGTGCGTGGTAGTGCAGCAAGGCATGGTGATCTGTACATATGCGGAGAGGTGGGATGAGCCAAGCAAGTGATAACGCCAATAAGTCAGTGCCTCAACTACTTCTAGCAACTCTTTATGATATATGGCTTGATTTAACTCTGGCAAAGACATCTTCCTAGAAAGGTATACCACTGGATGCTTTATTCCATCCTCACCTACCTTTAATAAGGCAGCCGCTATGGCATAGTTGGAGGCATCAGTAGGCACAATGAACTCCTTTTCAGGATCTACATGGCGAAGGATGGACGTGGACAACAGGGTGCAATTTACTTCAATGAAATCATCCTCCAAAACAGGGACCACTGGAGCACTTTTGCCCCACTCGCCTTATACAAGAGTGCTACCACTTCAGAAAGATTTGGTGTGAACTTCTTAAGGAACGTACACGTCCCCAAAAAACTCCTCAAACCTTGGCTGAAGTCAGGGTGCGCCACTCACAAATCACCTTCTCCTTGTCTGTAGTTATCATGTGTCATTGGTCAAAAATGACGTTGCCCAGAAAGGTGACCTGTAACTTGAAGAATTCACATTTGCTGATTTTCAGCGCAAGGTTGACTGCCCTTAATCTCTCCACCACTTGCTGCAGGTGTATTGCATGAGACTCATGATCAGGGGAAAACGCCAGAATATCATCCATGTAGGTAACCGCGCATACACCCAGCAGGTCCAACAAAGCTGCATCAATACAGCGTTGAAAGATAGCATGGGCATTCTTAATCCCAAAGGGCATAACCCAAAATTGGAAAATCCCTTTTCTGGTATGGAATGCGGTTAGTCACTCCTGACCCTTCTTGATCCAGATCTGATTGAATGAATTTAAGAAATACAGTTTAGAAGACTTTTGCCTTCTCCACATAGCGTGCAAATTGTGAATCTAAAGAGATGAGATGTAAATCTAGTACAGTGACATTGTTTAGGTTCCAATAATCTATGCATAGGCGTAAAGTACCGTTGGCTTTCTCCATGAAGAGAAGTGGGGAGCATACTGAGGGAGGTACGCTGAAAATTGCGCCTTTGGCTAACTGCTTCTTAACCCGCACATCTGATGCTGCTTCCTCCCATATGGTCAAAGGGTAGATCAGGGAAGATATATGAACCAGATCAACAATGAGCTTGAACTTGCAATCAAACTCTGGGTGAGCAGGTAATACATTGGCTGAAGCTGCATCAAACGAAGATTCCAGACCCTCCAAACAGGAAGGTAAAGGTACCTCTAGTGAGGGCTTCAACAATGGAGCAAGACTGAGAGTGTGGATATTGGGCCAGTGGGGCAGATTGCCCTGATAATTAGCCTCAGACAATGGAACAATTAATATAAGACCATTCTTTAATGTTAAGAACAGATTATTATCTTTCAAGTTGGTCCTGACGTCAAACTTTAGCCACCATTCTAACCCAAAAATAATGAGGTACAAGAGGTTTTTATTGCTTGGAAATGGTCCATCAAAAGATACTTGCCCACTTGATAATCCACTAATCCTAGAATTTTCAGGGTGAGAATACCTTGAGAAGCCCTCCCCTAACCATACCACCTGGCAAGTAACCAAGCTCAAGGTAGTTGGCTAGGTCCTGGTCAATAAAACTCTCAGAGGCTCCAGTATCCACCAAAAAATTAGTACTGATTTTATTTGAAGGGGATGAACGAGTAGCAGTTAACAGAAAATATCCTGAATAATCTTTATCTATAGCAGATAATGCTGACACTTCACCACAAAAATCTTCAGGTGTTAGCATACCTCCAGGGTATGTTTCTGAATCATAGAATGGAGAGAGCTAGTTGGCCACTCTTACCACTGAGGTCACATATCCCACCAAATCTTCAGCAACTGCATAAACATTTTTGTAGTTAATAAGTAATTTCCTTTTCCACATCCTGTGTCCTGCGGATCATGGTTGTGGCCAAGCGTGGGTTATCTGGAGTGATTTGATACACTGAAATAGGTTTCATATATGAGTCATAAGAAAAGATATATGGCTTGGTTGTATATATGGAAGCGTCATTATAAACGCATGTTGGGCTGAAAATGACACCATACCCATTTCAGCAGTGGGTTGTGCACCGTTATCCAGGGACATCACCACCAGGCCCTTTGTTGATGATCCTGCCTGCATCGCCCAAACACAGTGCTGAGATAAGCAATTTTATTGTATCAATTCTGTGAATTTTAGTGGAAAGTTGGGGAATCACAACTTTCAGATCGTGAAGCATGTTTAGAATTTTTTATTCTCAATAATAGGTGACTCCATTAGTGTGCCAGGCCAAACAGTATGAAGACTGCTGGCCCTTTCTTTTTCACAACCATTGGCGACCTTTTACTAAAAATTTTCAGGGCAACCCATCAACCCAGCAGACCAACAACTTTCCTTCTGAGGCTTGACCACTTGTTATGGCTCAGAGGTCATCTTTGGGACTTGTCAAACGATTGTGAATCAGCGGCCTCTATTGACTCCCTCAGGGTTTCTACTTTTCAATATTTCCAGTTCATCATTGTTGTTGCTAGTTGCTTAAGTTCCCACGAGGTTTCCATATAGTTCAAGGTTGGAAGTTGGTTGCGCCGACCACTCCAGGTGTTTTAACCCAGCATCTAACCTCTGAGGATCTTAAGTCCCATCTCTACAAGCTAAGCTAATCAATGTTAACTAAAAACTTTTGAAAGGTAGGTAAAGGAAGGTATTTTATTACTATAAAAAGCCAGCCCTAAAGTATGGTGGCCAAAATATGAATATTGTGATCATACTGGTGTATAATTATCACAAGAAATATATAGTGGAATAGGGGTGTGGAGTTTATGAACTACTTGAGGCTGCATCAGTGATAATTGGTTTACAAAAGACTATTACATTTGGCATTTTAAGTCACAGTTCATTGCTGATTATGCTGGGAGGATTGATCATAATATTGGTTTGTGTCAGTTTATGAGTAATTAATTACATTCATTAAATATATAGTTTATATTTCACATGTGAGGCAGCCTTTTTTAGCACTAGTGGTGCTCAACCCAAAAAGGGGAGCTGCCGCGCATCTTTATTTGCAAATGGACCAAACAAAGGGATTATTAGAAAGAAAAAAAATTTCTAATATGGCACTTTAGCTAACAGCCTAGGAATCCATATCATAAAGTGAGGAAGATATGGGGAAACTTTTGTCTGGCGCCTTCTTTAGCTGGCAGACCATGGTGGACAACACAGGGGTAGGAGCATCATCAACATGTGGCATAAGGAGGTATAATTGTTGGTTTTCTTCATTTATGAGGTCAGCAGTGCCCATCACTCAACGTATTGAGCAAGTTGATGCTCAGCAAAAGTGATGAGAGCAGGCACACAAGTGAATGGCTTGATGCGCTGGCGAGTTTTGGGATAATTGGGGTCAAAAAGAGAAATTTTTGTTGCATCAATACTAGCATGGCTCGCACCAAAAGCAAGCTCCTCAATTTCATACTTCGCATCTTCCTCAAAAATCATAGGGAAAATGGGGATAGGAATACCCTTGACAAGAGGCTCTATTGCCCCATAAAGTTGGTGGCAAAGTAGGGTGTTGGCTGTGAGGCACCCTATTGATATGGATTAATTTAACCTTAACTGGATTTGCTTCACTACTGCTCACCTCCTATTGTGGTCTCAAAATTGACAATCAATCAACTTGTCAATTTAAAGCTTTTTTAGTTTCATCAATTTGACTTTTCTTTCCAATTACTATCACTTTTAGTAAATAATTTTATTAAAAAAGAACAATTTAATAAACAATATCAGGTGAGATGAGCACATTAACAAACAAATACAGAATTGGGAGAACACAGTAAAGGGTAGCAGACCTGGATCTGCACCACCCAAAGGCACCAAGCGCGCAGGGTTTAATGAAAATAAGAGTAAAAAAACCTGAGGTGGCGCACCCCGCAGGTTTCATGGATTTTTTAGTAATATACTGCAGTTATATGGAAGTATACCACTCACAACTGTTATTGTCGGTATAACACAGGATAAATGTATTATTGGGAGCAGAGACACTGGCAATATGGGAAAAATTCAGGGAAGCCCAACTAAAATTTATTTCCGCATGCGGTGTACTTGACAACTTATAATTTTTGCAAAGGTTGGTAGATCTTGGGTTGAAACATTGGAAGAAGTGAATGAAGCAGCAAAGGTCAGAGTAGTGATCAACTTTCCCAATGGTCAGCATTTGGTATCAAACAAACGCACATGAAGGACAGAATCCAAAGAAATTTTTATAATCTTTGACTACCTTCTGACTACACTGGTGTACACAGTAGTTGAACAACATCTCCGGGAAGGCTTGGAATCTTATGGAGAAATCAAACAATTAGAAATGCAAAGATTCCAGCTGATGCCAACCCTTAGCACTGAGAATGCAATTGCAATTATTACCCAAACCAGGAGATAGTAAAGAATATCACAAAAATCCCCCACATTGCATCCTTTAAAATTGATGGGAAAGAATCCCAATTATTCTGTGCAACAGTGGAGAGTGTGCCCCCATATTCAACCACTTCCAGGTCTTTGGGCACAAGATTCATGCTTACCCCATAAAAGAAGGCCTAAGAGAAATGGAATTCTATGAGGAAGAAATAAGTGAAGATGACTCAGAGTACGCCAAAAACACAGACACCACACAAGAAATCAGCTGAGGAGTATATGGACACTAAAAAGATTGACCCAATACCCCAAAAGAACAAAAATGGTCAAAGAATCTCAGAAGTTGGCTGCAGCCAAGGTAAAGGCCTTGGCAGAATCATCCATCTCGCCTGAATAGATCCAGGAAGTCATGGAGAAACTTAAAACAATGAGCCTATCAAATCCCACAGAAAACCAAACAACTAATCCAAA
>JAKSZP010005891.1:0-48467 GCA_022478985.1 Massospora cicadina | reverse complement strand
GGTGGAAGTTCCCAATCGCTTGAATGCTGGAGGAGTAGATGAAGCCACCATACCTGAAGAGACGTATCTCTGCCAAGTTTTAGAGGAGCCAATTGTCATCAATACTGCCAGCGATACAGATGAGGTGTTGTCTCACCTTATTCGCCCTATCCAGCAAGGCCATACCATGCAGTCCATCCAGAAAAATTACCCCAAGACTGCATGTAAATTACCTCCAATTTTCATCTTAAGGAGGTCTTAGCGCTATTGCCCACTTTTGGGGGGATACTCACAAAGGTCAAAGTGATCATCCAAAATGTGTGGGTGATGGCTATCTTAGATACAGGCTCCCCAGTGAACGTAATCTCCTACAAGTTGATGAAAAAAATCAAACTTGCACCTGACTTGGAGTATAACCAAAACTTTGAAACTGCTGGTCCTAACAACACCCGTGCACTGGGTGCTTACTCATCCCTTCCCATTTGCATTGGGAAGCTTATTCTATTGGCCCCCGCAGTGGCTTTGAAAATAACGAACATGATATGCTTATAGGTACTCAGTTCATGATTTAATATGATGGCATTATCAATATGAAGCAAGGGATCTTTTCATTGCTCAATTATGAAGTCCCCTTAGTTTTAGCTAAAACTGAACCCAGCAAGAAGGATTACTCATGCATGTAAACCAACCTCACAAAAACAGCGACTAAAAAGGGGCAGGCTGCCAATGAGCACCGCACCCCCCTTTCTATATCTCAAGTGACTAATAAGGTACTATACTACCATAACTGCAACATCCCTCCCAACATTCTTGAGGGGGGCAATGTCAGACATTCTCCTTTTCAATTAAAGAAAAAGAATGTTGGAGGTATTAGTGCTCCCAAATCTGCTACTATGATTGGCCCATCACCTGCCTGATCTTCAAATAATATTGTGGATATCAACGCTTTGTGTACCCACAGCATTAAAACCTTAGCAGATTCTCGGTGGAATTCTAACCATTGGAAAAATAAGGTTTATCACAAAAATTGGCTTAAAAAGGTAATAACTAATAATAGGATTACTCTGACTTCTTGGTTGAATTTGAGGAGTTCAATATTGCATGGATCTGAACCTCTGTGAGGTGAGAAGATTTTATTCATCAATGATTGGGTGCAAATTAACCAATCATTACCATACAAATTTGACCTCCGCTGAGGTGAGAAGATCTTACTCGATGCTGATAGGGTAAAAATTAACAAATCATTACCACCCAAACCTGACCACCACCAAGGTGAGAGGATATTACTCAACGATGATAGGGGGCAAATTAGCCAATCATTACCACCTGAATCTGACCACTGCCAAGGTGCAAAGATTTTACTTGACAATGAAAGGGTAAAAATTAACCAATCATTACCACATGAGTCTGACCACCGCTGAAATGAAAAGATTTTACTCACTGGTGATTGGATACAATTCATCAAATCATTACCACACAGGTCAGTTTTGCCTAAAAAAATTTATCTTCAATCTGATAGTCCAAAAGCCTATATTTCCTAATTTAGATAACTCAGCTTTATATTCTTTTGCCTCAAATACCCATGGTCTCAAAATCTGAACTATTTTAAATAGGAAAACCTAGTATTGAGAAAAGGACTTTTCTGGTTTTGCCTCGCCTAAATAATAAAAAACATAAAAAACTTCAAAAAGCGTTATTTATTACTTTTATTATAAAGTAAAATTCTCATTTTAAACAAATTATTTGTGGCATCCATTGGCAGATCCCACAATAGAGTAGACAGTAAGTTCCTAAAAATGGAATTAAAAAAAATAAAAAGATTAGATAATTAGGAAAATCAATAATATAAAAATAAAAAAAGAGTAAAAAGAATCTAATTAATTATTTTAAAATGAAAAAAAACAAAAAGAATGCATTGTATTAAATTTGATAATAATATAAATGCAACATTTTTTTATTTTTACTCAGCCTTAGGGTTGCAAAGTGCAAGTTCTTCTTTGACACCTCTGGGGGGAGGGAGGTTGAATACTAATATTGTGAAAGAGATTGGCAAAGTCAATCTGGGATTGGATACTAGCAAGGTATTGTAAGTCATGAGGAACATCCTCTGGATGTCAATTGGTCCATTTTCCCATTTCCAAGCAAGAAGGCACCAAAGAGGATGGCTGTACCCCTCATTACTCAGGGCAATCTCGCTCACATGGTAGACAAGCGCTGGGTAACAGCTTTCCCACTTTGGATACCGCTTCTCAGTACCCACACTCTCCTTGGTAGAACTGTTATGGGGTATCAGAGAAATCTGCGCCAAGATCGCCAAAATGAAATTGATTATAACCAATTTGAGAGGCAATCAGCCTGATGCTCAGATTTTAAATGGTCAAAAAGGTATGAAGACTGATTTATCAACTGGAATGCCTGACAGTTGTGATTCAGTTAACATGACAATCAGAAAAATCTCCTCCTCCCAAATCTATCAGGTATCACCCCCGATGGCAGGTATTAGCACTGGACACCATTGACAAGGTTCCAAAGCTTTCTACTGACAAATTGGGTTTTGCACCTGACGCCATGCCATGGACTGAATGAATGGTCCAGTGACTGAGCATGGGCAGGTTGGGCGTCCCAAACCCATTCCCAACCAAATGGGCCCACCCCTATGTGGGGTGGCCTTGGGGGATTCCCGCTGCTCATTGGGCTAAATGTCATTGTGTTAACTATTGGAAATGTAGCTGAGCTTTAGTTCAGACGTTCAAGGTCAAACCAACAGTGACTTGGCCTGCTGCCAAATTTTTTGATGTCAGTTCCCAGGGAACTAACCTGCCCATTCCTAAATAAACTGCTGGTTAGGTTGAATTTGTGGGACCTTATTCTGGCTTGGTTTCCCTCCAGATTGACAACTATTTAATCAGTCGCATTGCACTGAGAAAATTGTTGGTTGATTTTTCTTCCTTAAATTTTCCATTAAAAAACCTTCCCCAAAAATTTAGTTTTCTTATATATGTTGAAAACTAAGCCACCTTATCCTCTGACACCCTTGCATCCCTTGGGGTTAATGGTCATGAGCATCTGGTACTCTATCTTGTGCCTATATAGAAATACTGGCTTACTGGTAGATATTGGTGGAACTCCTTTCCGGTTCCATATTCGTCATACCAACAGCAGTGCCTTGGGCATTCTGGTTTGCCATTCGGGTGCTCTGGCACTCTGGCTGGCAGGCCAGTCTAATTCTTACTTGCTGTTCGCCTGACAGGTATAGAGCAAGGTTAAACAACAGTTTTTGGACCTGAGGGGAATTTTGAGAATATGCTACGATTGAGAATGATTGGGACGTCTAAGTTAGCTATGTGGTAAACCTCAGAACTTGGGGGGGAAACAGCAATTCAAGAAAGTGCGATAGCCAACTTAGTCTGTGTAATCTCTATATGGCACAGGTGCTAAAAGCTGTGTCCAGAGTACTTGACAATGAGCTTTGTCAAGTACACTCACAATATGAAAGAACAACAAACAGGGGAGATGTGCGGGTAGCTTTCAAACCATATTCCTGATTATTGCCATTAGGGTAAAATACTGCCTGATAGCCCCAGCCACATTGTAGTCATGAAGGCACCAAACTGCATCTTGGAGGCGGCTGCTGCATGCCTCCTTAAAGCAGAAGGGAAATGATCAGTGAAATTTTTGGAATTGTGGGGAGTGGGGTGGCCCATATGCGAATTACTTGTCCTGTGAACCAAAGTGCATATGACACAGTATCTCAGTCAGGTAAGTGATTGAGGTCCTGAAAGGCATAGGAAATGCGAGGGCTTCAGTCAATCTCCTCTGAAGTTCTTGATATGGAAGCTCAACATGCTCATTGTTACCAATTGCCAATTTGGTCAAAAAGATTGTTGGTTGATAAAACTGCCCAGTTGGGAACAGAAAGTCTGGAAGAAGTTCTGACTCAAAGAGGAATGACTGGTCCAGATTGTGGAGAATCTCTTCTTTGGGCTTGAGGGTTATTGCTGAATTTAATACATATGGAGCTGAGTCCAGTAACGACTCAATTCAAGCTTGACGGCAGGAGAATGTGGAATTAATGAGTGAGAATTAATTGAAGAAACGGCCAACTCTGTTTCCTCTTCAGAAAATAGACCATTGCTGGAAAGATGGAGGAGGGGTTCACTGGATCAGTTTGACTTTGGGGCGCTAGTTCTGATGATACTGGAAAGGATACCTCTTTGTGAAGTTCGTGACATCTTTCAGAAAAGGGAGGCATCCATTTTGGAAAGACTAGCCAAGACTCACTCATGCTGGGAAGTTTGGAAGAGGACATTTTTAGCTTATAATCTGGTCAAGCGGGGGATGTGTTAGAATTTTATAAAACCACAATATTCAGCTTAGGAATATTTAAGCTCGAATTTAACTAAATATTGGTTCATATATAATTAAATTAGCTTATCAATTAAGCTTTGAGAAGAAAACCTAATTATGTTGTCTATTTGGAAATAATAAACAACTGACTAGCTAATTGCAATTTCTAAAGCATTGTATCCAATGATAATTATGATTACTTTTTCATCAGTGATTATTGCCATTAGTGTGGATATGAGTAAGTTGGCTTATAATTAGCAATTACTCGTAAGAAATCGTTGGGTTTAGTAGCTGACATGTGGGCTAATACAAATGGCAATAGAAATACGCTACTCTTCGTGAAAATCATCTGGAGTCTTTCCTGAAATTATACCAATATCCCTTTTTGTCTGCCAGGCATGTTGAGACTATGGTGGTTAGCAAGATTACCCTTAATACTTGTCTTTCATTACTTTCACCTGTAAATATTCCCTGATTATTAAATCTAAAAACACCTTAAAACTGAGAATACTTTATTATTATCAAATGTTTATTATTTACATCAGGGTTGAAGTGTAGAATAGTACTTTCTATCTAAGTGTCAACTTCCAGAGTGAGGCCATAGCCACTTGAATCTTTACTTATTGTCTGAGTGAGGCTTAATTCACTTGTCATATTCTTATCTGCCAGAGTAGGACTGAATCTAACCATAAATTAAAGCTTGATTAAGCTAGTTGTCTTCATAAAAGTAGAAAGTTCACATTTATTTCCAGATTCAGCAGTTAAGCAAACCTGTGCACCAGTAAAAAACCCCACAGTTTTTACAAATAGGGAAATCAAGAAGCTAGTAAACGAGTTAGAGAACGTTAACCAGAACACCATAATGTCAGCAATCCAGGAGATCTAACCAAAGTGGAGGAACAAAATTTTAAGGTGGAAGAAGAAATCAACATTGTTGCGAAAGTTAATAATGAATTATCTGCAAAATCTATGAATTAAAGCTATAACGCACCTTTTGTTAAGGAACTGCCAATGTTCAAGGATGCATTTGAATCACAAGCTGCACAAAATTTTTATATCATGAGAAGCATGGACAAATCTTAAAACAAGTACAAGAGATGTAAACCCATAAATATACTTGTTCTCAGGAAGAAACTTAATTGGGTAATAATACTTCTATGAGGAAGAAATTAACGTGTAGAGCATATAGCCTACACAGTATATGCCAAGGGCTTTTACCGCCACCTCAGTGATGACCCCAGATAACAATCCAACTGTCATTAGAATGGCTGTCGCACTAATTTTCCTATAATAAAGTCTGTAGTACCCAAAGAATTTTAAGCTACCCCAAATTTGCAACGTTCCATTATTACTATGCCTTATAATTCTTCAGATTATTTGAAATGACTATGTTCAGATGCAGCAATTGCCAAAAATTGTTATGATTATTCATTTCTATGATACCAATTGCCAGAATTTGGTGTTAACCCATTTGCAGGGGGATAAATGGTCAAAATCAATCTAAAAGCGTTTATAAAGGAATTCGGTAGTCTGAATGGATGGCTGGCTGAAAGCAAGAGTTCATAAAGATACACTTCTGAAAAGATAAAACCGTGGGAGTGGGCACTGATAGTTTCTATTAAGAAATACATCTCTTGACTAGAGTTAACGCTATGTGCAATTTTGATGTATGCATTGCACTGAAAGCAGCGCTATGACCTTTTTTGAGATTTACACCAATCCATGATGTTTGCATTGACTAACTACTCTACCACCTCTTAAATGGTTGAGTAACTGAGAGTGCTGAGCTCAACAATTGATTAAAAAAAATTATGCCTTAACCCTCAACCAGCTTTTAGCACATATTTGGCAAAGAAGCTTAATCTAAAAAAGGACTTCTCTAATAAGATGGAAAACCCCCAAAGGACCAAAATGGCCTAATATTAAGCCGCACATTAATTGCAACAAATGTGGAAGTATAGGTCAATACGCTGCTCAGGGCTGGAGCTAGAAAACGAAATTCAGGTGAACCTTTTTCCTGTTTAAAAAAAGGGTACCAAAGAGGAGTTATTAAAAAGCCCTGTGGTTTAGATGAGGAAAAATATAGATCTTCAGGTTGCCCAGTTCCACATGATGAGCTTCATGGAATCAATATCTGTAAACTGTTTGTTGATGAACTTGTTTCCAATTCTTCCCATCAGAGCATGTCTCCAAATGTTAGTGCAATAACTTGAGCAAAAGCAGTTTGGTCTATCCTGAGACTATATCAGAGGGTTCTGGGCCCTATACTTGCCAATTATTGGAAAGTCCCAAATGCTGAAAATTATGACAAATTGCTAAACCTAAACTTGAAGACGTTAATGTGTCTTTTCTATTGCAAATATTAAAAATTTTATTTCCTGATATTTCCACCTAAATTATTTATACTCTGGATTTATAAAACAATTCTGCTATACATTCAGTAAAAATTTATTGCACAATATTCTGAGTGTATCTATGCCCACATTCTGGTTCATCAAGTAAAAGTTAGGGCCATTTTCTCAACAGTGACACTCCTTTTTTATATATTTACCAAACCAATAAACTTATGAAATTTTCAGATATAGCAGACCAAAAGCATTATGGGAAACCTGATAATATTTTTACTACTGCTGTGAGCTTATAGTGTCTGTTGGATTTTTGGCTTGTAAAAAGGCTTTCTATGCTTTTTGCCTCAAATCCAACAAATATTTGATGGGCTTTTTCACCACTCATATAAAAATAACTAAAAATAGATCTTAAAAAGGTTTAGTGTTTATAGATATTTAATATTTGCCATGTGGGGATACAAGATATAATCTTCTTAATAAAGTCAATAGTATTATTTAAACTGTTGAGGATCAGAGTTTAGATAGTTTAGTAACATCCAAATTAGGTAATATGATTTGTCAACATATCAGAAATCTAAAACTCGCTTTATTTGGGAGGAATGGCAGATTGGAATTTCAGGAGCAGAAAGACAGGTCCATAAGGTGATGTTTTTATAAATTTGACCCAATTAATAGGCTGGGAAAATCTTTTCATTTGGATGAACCTCATCTGACCCTATAAAAGCAGCCAGTTCTTACAGTGTAACGTTTTTAAAGTAGATGAGGCTGGGGGAAGAGACTCCAATGAACTCCCCAGGTTTGGCCGATGGTTTGGTGTAATTTGAATGCTCAAATTAATTTGGTTGCCCAAGCCTTATGTTAATTCTTGGCGTTTGGTCTTGATTCCGCCGAGTTGGTTTTGCACAGGGTATGAGCCACTGAGCAACCAAATCAGACGATATGAAAATTGCTGACTATATAATAAACTTAATTATATTTATAGGAGCTATCACCCCTTATTTACACCTTTATTATAATATAACTGCAGATTTTATCTGCGCTCTTTCTCCCATAAAAACCTCTGCCACCTTTTATCATCCATCAGACTCTTTATACTTTGGTTTCCCCAGCCGGATGTATACTCAGCTTGGTACTCTTCATTTATGCTTCCCTTTCCAGATTAATCTCATTTGTATCGAATCTCAGCATAAATCCTCTCAATTTTGCCAAATGCCTCATTTTGAAGTGCTTAGATTACCAGTACCAGTTCAATTCCAGCAGATTCCATTCATTCCGCCATATGGACTTGGGGCTTATTGTCCAGTCATATTGGAATCACAACATTACCCCCTCCTTGACTGGACGATAAGTTCTTACTGTTTGTATGCTTGAAGGAACTTTGTGTGGACTCAGTTTATAACCTGACCCCCAGCGGGTTCCTTAATTGTGTAGACATCCATGCCAGTCTTCTCAATAATCTCAAATGGGCTGACCCAAATGTTGTAAAGCTTATTTTTCCATCCAAATCCATGATGATCGTGGAATAAAATGTAATCCCCAACAGCAAACAATGGAAGACTGCTCCACCGCTTCTGGTTGGCCACCTGGTCACAGATTTTCTTTGCTAGACTGGTGGAGTAGGCTTCCATTTGTAGCTTGATTGAAGTATCCGTGAGTTTATTTAGATATCGCTGAGGATTCACAACACCAGTGTCCTCTACACATTAATATAGCAAGGCAGGCAGAGCCAGATGTCAACCATACAGCAGTTGAAACAGGCTCTTACCAGTGGCCAAATGATAGCTAATATTATATGCAAATACTGCCGTGGGTATAAGGGCACTCAATTCTTAGGGTCAATCATATACCAATTTATGGAGGATTCTCACCAGTGTTCTGTTAACCCACTCCACCATTCCATCAGATTCTGTATGATATGGGGTGGTCAAAACCCCGCGAATCACCATCAACTTGTTTAACTTCAGCAGAATATGCAAAATGAAGTTGGTTCCGTTGTCCATCAGAATGTACTGTGGGCAGCCAGCCGCTGTATAATGCTCTCCATAATGAAATTGGCATTGGTGACCGCACCCAGGTCGCTAATAGCCCTGGCTTCCACCTATCAGGTCAAGTGATTGATAGCAACAATTATATACTTAGATAGATTGGCACTATTTGTCTGAGGTCCCACTACATCAATGGAAACAGTGTGCCAAGTGAATTGGGGTTTCACTAGTTGGTAGGTGGTTTTCTTGTGGGAAGGTTTTTCTACTTGACACCGATGACAACATCTAATTTTTTCCTATATGTCGTAATGCATGCTCTCCCAGTAGTATTGGGATCACAACATCTCCAGTGTTTTCCGCAACCCTCCATGGCCTACAACCCAATGAGCATCCATAATTATCGCAGGTTGGTCCAAAGGCTTAGGGAAACACAACGTCTGGTCGCCAATCCACTTATATAGTTCTCCTTCACATAGAAAGATATCCGCCTTAAGACCGTCTAGTACTTTGATCACATGCGGCGGCTCATCCTGGTATTGATTTACCACCATCTTCTCATACATTATGTCAGCTAAATCTTTTGTGATTGCAAATGTTGGCAGCCTAGAGAGACAATCCGCATTTTGGTGTTTAGCTCAAGGGCGGTGTAAAATCTCAAAATCATATGCTTGGAGCTTTAATTCCCAACGTGCTAGTCGCCCTTCTGGCTCACGCAGATTCTGCAACCAACGCAAGGAGGCATGGTCCATTACAACTCAGAATTGTACCCCATGAAGGTATACACGAAACTGTTTATAAGCATAAATTACCACTAAATATTCTCGCTCAGTAACAGTAAAGATTCGTTCATGACAGCTCAAACTTTGACTACAGAAGGCGACAGGATATTCTACGCCATCGTCATCCTGCTGAGATAATACTGCCTTTATAGCGGAGTTAGAGGCATCTATTTGTACTATAAAATGTTTGTCAAAATTGGGATATCGCAATTTCAGTGCACTTGCTAATGCTATGCTGCAATACATCAAAAGCATTCTGGCATTGTTCTGTCCAATTGAAGGAAGAGATTTCCTTCAGCAATTTGAAAAGTGGGGCCCCAATGCAACTGAAATTGGGATTGAATTGGCAGTAATACCCAACCATCCCCAGAAACACCTGAATGTCCCGCTTGCTACCTGGGTGGGTCATCTTACTTATCACTTCCACTTTATCTGGCTGCAGTTAAAGCCCATTTGAATCCACGATAAACCCTAGGTATTCCAATGATCTTTAAAGAAATGGCACTTTCAAGGCTTAATTTGATATTAGCAGCAGCGAGGCGTCAGAACACTTGTTTCAAATGGCCAAGGTGTTCAGTAAACATCCGTGAGAACATGTTGATATTATCAAGTTAGACTAATTTGCAGGACAACTTTAAAGCACCTAGAATTGTATCCATTTCATGCTGAAATGTAGCTGGGTCGTTGCACAACCCTTATGGCATGCGAGTAGGTTAGAATAATCCTTTTGACGTGATGATGGCACAATTTACTCGTTCTGATGAGGGCAATTTGATCTGCCAGTACCCTGAGATCAGATCCATGACTGAGAAATAGTTCGCTCCTCCTAATTGATCTAATGCATCGAAAATAGTGGAAGAGGGTAGGAATCCTTCTTTGTTATGTTATTGAGTTTATGATAGTCAATAATCACCCAATTTGAGCCATCTTTTTTCTTTACTATGAGCACCAGTGATGCCCACGGACTATTTGATGGCTCTAACATCCCTTGCAGTATAAGTTTATCCACCTCATTGGAAACAACTTCCTCTGCTACTTTAGAATGTCTAATAGGTCGTTAATGAATGTGAGGGTGATCCCTGGCATCTATCCAATGTACCACTCCTTAAACGCACCCCAGATCATGATCATTAGATGCAAAAATATCCTAATACTTTTCGAATAACGCCATAGCCTGTTCTTGTTGTTCCATTGATAATTCAGTCAGCGCTTCCCGCAGAACCACAGTCAATACGCCAAGTGGAGAGCTTGTTGACAATCCAAGATCCTCTCACGAGCCAAAATCATGGATACAGCAGACCTCTTTATAGGAGAAAATTGTAAGTATGCCACCACTTGGTGGCGCCAGATTGTTATGGTCTCTTTTTGTAAATTTGCGAGAAGCAGTTTCACTTCTCCATTCCCAGGTAGCAGAAACCCTGGAGCCACATGTGTCTCAAGCTGAGAGCGTTGGTAAGGCGCCATGATTTCTCCAAAAAGCCCTTTTGAGACACCAATCTCGAGCTCAGTTCCTACTATGCATTGGTGCTCAGATGGTATACTACAATCACTAGCCACTCAAAGCGGAATCCCCTTTATTCATAGATCTGGTTGGGAAGGATCCTAGTCCATCACTTCAGTTGTCAATAGCGCACAGGAATTACTCCGTCACTGTAGGCTAGGTTGATTTGACTAGAACAGAACGAGTCTATTGGGATCCCACATGAGGTAAAATAAACAAGAATCTGTTGTCCTAAAATGTAAAGTGATTCCTCCGCCAAGTCTATCACAACACCAAATTTCCTCATAAATGCTGCACCAATTAGCATATCATAATTGTTGTTTGGCAGAACCACCGCTGGGGCAGAAGCCTGGACAGACCCAAATCATAAGGGCAATGCACTATAAGCACCTTCAGATACAGTGCTATGTGTCCCCGCAGTTCCATATACTACTCAATGATCCACGTCCAGTTTAAGCAATAGCTTAGACACCAACTGGGTAGAGACTATGTTCACAGGGGCTCCAGTTTCAATAATAGCCCAGATTTTTGTATTTTGAACGAAAATGTCACAATAAGTACATTCTGAGTAAGAGGAACCATCAATGTTTATTGCGTGTACATCCAAGAGATTGCTGTTAAATAAGAAAGAGGAGATGCTCTTGCCAACCTTTGGGTACTCATTGATGATTTCACATTGGAATGGCATTGTGGACTCCTACCAAAGAAGTAGCAGCCATTGACGGATCTTCGAACTTGTGCCAGTCTGTTCCAAGATCTGTCATGCATATGGCTTTAGCGCTTCCTGGAGAAACACAGAGTTTGAGGGTGAATCTATACATTGGGAACCAAAAGCAGAGATTCCCAATGGAAGCTGTTGGTATAGTAATTCATCTAATTGAGTTTCAAATTCTTCCCAATTAGGAGTGAGGGATTTGTTAAGGACAAGTGGATTAAACATAGCGGAGGAGGAGCTTCCATCTCTACTCCGCTCAAGCTTTTCCCTGTGGGGTCTCCTCATTCAGTAACACATCCAATTGTGTTTTTATTAGGGCAGTTTGCCACATAATGACCCTCAGGTTGCATTGGAAGCAAGTATTCATGAAAGTTTGCTTATATAACCTGTAGCTGAAAGACCAGTGCAATGATTAATGGTATGGTTCCAAGGTCAGGAATGAGCTGGCAGATCATATCTAGGTTGGAAAGAATTTGCAGAATGGTATGGCAAATGAATACGTTCCATTGAATGATAGCATAGCTGCTGTAGTTCATACTCTGAATTCTTTGGTGCGGAGGTAACAGAAGGTTGGCGGGCTATATTAGGGGCGCTGTTTGTGGCTGATAGTTGGTGTAAAGTATTTACAATCCGAATAAGTACTGCTCCTTCGTTCAACATGTGGGACATAGCATTAGATAGTTCCTGATATGGTTTGATGGCCGCTGTCCTCGCAATACCCACATCCTCAGCAGATAAAAGGTTGGCTTCAATTAGTACATGTGCTTTCGCTGAAAAACGTTCAGCAAACTCTGACAGGGTCTCATCTTGGTGAAATTATATAGTCAGAAAAGTGGCTTTTCGTTGAGCCATTTTGGTTGCACCCCCAAACAAACAAGGAACAACTGCTTTAACTTCTTCATAAGATGCCAAACTGTTTAAGAGGTAGAAAATAACTTGATTGGCGCTGTCTACATCAAGAGCAGACAGCAACAGTTTCACTTTTCATTGATTAGAAACCCCTTCTGCAGTGAATTCAAATAACTTAAAATACCCATGTAGGTTTCCATCATGACTAAAAGGAGGTAAGTTCTTAATTTGCATGACTTCGCCTTTCTCCACACTTCTGCTGCAGGGACTAGGCGCATTGGTTCGCCGGGGCAGTTAAGCTCAAATCTGATGTGATGAACTCATAGGAAGTAGAGTCGCGCGGGGTATAAATGTCATTACTGGAAGAATATTTGTTAGTGGAGTCATAACGTTCATTATTCAAATTGCCACTGACTGCACCATTCCCCCCAGCTCTGGTATGCTCCACGAACTGTTTGTTGATTAACTGGAAATCCTGTTGCGGCGTTTCATATTGTTGTTGCAATTTTGGTGGACTCCCCTTTCTTTGTTCAGGTGCTGTTCCACAGCTTGTATTCACGGAAAAACTTCTTTGATTATATTCTGCAAGTGGTTTGCTGTTTGAACGGAGGAGGACTCATCATTGTTGAGTAATTGACTTTTTGGTTTCCTTCAACTAAAGTCGCTTAGTGACCCCCTGTAGTGAGCACCACTATTAATTCTTGGCGTTTGGTTTTAATTCCGCTGAGTTGGTTTTGCACAGGGTATGAGCCACTGAGTAACCAAATTGGATGATATGAAAATTGCTGACTATATAATAAGTTTAATAAATATTTATAGGAGCTATCGCCCCTTATTTACACCTTTATTATAATATAACTGCAGATTTTATCTGCGCTCTTTCTCCCATAAAAACCTCTGCCACCTTTTAACTTCCATCAGACTCTTTATACCTTGGTTTCCCCAGCCGGATGCATCCTCAGCTTGGTACTCTTCATTTTCTGCTTCCCTTTTTTTAATTAATCTCATTTGTATCGAATCTCAGCATAAATCCTCTCAATTTGTTGAATGCCTCATTTTGAAGCACTTAGATTACCAGTACCAGTTTGATTCCAGCAGATTCCATTCATTCCGCCATATGGACTTGGGGATTATCATCCAGTCATATTGGAATCGTGACACCTTATTAGAAGTGTTACCCCAACTTGTGGGGTTCCACCAGGAATTGCCCAGCGTCTTTTGGCCAATATTTACATCACTTTCCCCTAAACCACTCTTTTTTAAACATCAGACTTGTATTGTCTGACACTGTCTTACCCCTTTATTTTGGATACTTGGTCAGACCCAGTGTTGTGATCATCTTACCTTATCATAAATATAATACACTCATTGCACTGAATTTATGCAAAAATACAAGGTAAAGTGCGACTTTGAGAAGAATAATCTTTGTCAATATCAGGTCAAACGCTGCCATTGATGTACCATTGGTAGGGTGATGCTTCATTAACAGGAAGAGTAACATTATAAACTTATTTGTTTAACGATGGCATCATACTTGTCAGGTATAAATTAGTTGGAAATAAAGATCCAGTCATTATTAAAACATGTGAATGAGAACCAAAGGCTTATGATCTGAGTGAAAAAGGAATTGATTATTCTGCTTGAGATACAGAATGTGGTTGATACTGGACTGACGTTGGAAATCTTAATGCAAATATATGGTGAGATTTCAGCTCCTTGATGAAAAAAGGAATTTGAATTTTTGGTATCCTTAGATTCTAAATCCCTGGCCTTGGGGATATTTATACCTTAATTGCCAATCTAGAAAAAAATCTAATTAAATACAAGTGAAAATCAAGTAGTTGCATTTATTCAGATAGTTCTAATAATGTTACTCTATTTTTCCTAATTTGAGGATTTGAATAAATGGGATCACCAGGAAACTACTGAAGTATTCATGCATAATCATATTGGAACAATCAACCAATTAGCAAAAGTTAAGAAAAATAAAGTACTAGCCTTATCAAAACAAAACTAAATTAATTTTAACAAGATGTCCGTGATCTAGAATGTGCAGAAAATATTACAACAATTAGGCATTGTGAGAAGCCAAATTGATTAAAATAAGGTCCGTACAGAGACCCAGAATTGCAGAGGCAGTGGTTGCTGAGGAAATAGAGAAGTTGGAGCATGGGTTTCACATGCCTTTGTTTAGTCTGTGGGCTAGACTAATATTGATCATCAAGAAGAAGGATTGGTCAAACAGATTTGTAATTGATCATAGCTGTCGCATTTGATCATGCTAAAGTATTTTTACCCTTTTACAAGAATTGATGGTGAGCTGGATTGGTTAGGTGGGGCGAAACTTTTTGGTGTATGACCTAATATCAGGATGTTGGCAGATCAATATATGACCCAAGGTTTAGGAGAAGTGTGCCATATTAATGGCACAGGAACTTTACCAACCTATGATAAAGTTTTAAGGTTTGTGTAACACACCCATAATTTTTATATTAGAATATGGTTAATATCTTGTCTAACCTCAAGGTATCCTATGTTTTAGTCTATTTAGATGACATCACTGTATCTAGTCAGACGTTTCCAGATCCCTTGCAACACTTAGTTGAAGTGTTCAAGTAATTGGTCTCAGCCAATCTCAAAATCAAGTTTCGAAAATTCCACTTCCTTAAAGAGCAGTTAGAATATTTTGGCTTCATTATAAACGCAGAAAGATTGCAATTTTTAAAACAGAAGGTTGAAGCTAATGACCAGATGTCATCATCAAAGAGCATTTGTGATGTCCAAGGCTTCTTGAGAATGTTCAGTTATTGCCATTCATTTTTGTTTTTAAAAAATAGCAAATTCATTATTACAATTTTTCTTAAATACTTGAAAAAGAGTTCAAATGTAATGAGACAGCACAAGGTGCATTTGATGAATTACAAAGATACTTGATGACAATAACAATTCTCAAATATTAAGTTTCATTTAGCCATTTATTATACAATCAGATGCATTTCTTAAGTATCTAGGGTCTGTACTTTGTCAAGTTGAAAAGCATGAGGAAGAGCACTCAGTGGCTTATGTTAGATGTATTTTAACGAAGGCTGAAAGGAACTAGACCATATGCTGAGTGTTAATGTCTTGCATATATATATAATCTTGCAACAGGTCTATGTGTATATTTAAAGAACGCAATTCAAGGTTGTAATAGATCATGCCTCTCACTGTCAGTTGCATAACAAGAGAACCTGAGGGGAGTATGGTACAATGGGATTTATAATTAGACCTATGGCTATGACATAGAACGTTTCTTTGCGGATAAAACTAAAACTCTAATGGATTATTTATACTAATGCCAATTGCTGATTAAAAAGATCGTGCTGATGACCCTTTTGAGCGAATGGTGAAAGGAGAATTTAAGACGAGCTATCAGAACTACAAACATGATACAAAAGCCATGGAAAGAACAGAACAGAGGAATGGACAATTAATAAAAAGTATCGATAATAAGAGACTTCTGTTTTTAAAGCCATACAAGATAATGGAAGTAATGTGTATCGCTTATAAAGTCACTGGACATGATAGACTCAAGATAACTTTAAGAACATTTACCAATATTAATATTGGGAACCTTTGAACTATAATGTGGTGGGTTTCCTTTCTTGTCCTGGGGAGTGCCAACTTCATAAAAAACACATAAAATGTGGTATGATACTGTATATTACGACCAGGGTTTACCTGGCATATGGCGTCCATTAATGTTATGAGGTTTCTAATTACAAGCACTAGAGTAATACAATATAATATTGCTTTGAATGATCTCCTTATAAGGTTGGTCAAGACTAAAACTATGAGTTGAGCTTATACTATATATACTGCAAAGTTTATTCTGGATCAAGTGGTTTGTCAGCATGACTGCACCAGTTAATCCTGAGCGATAATGGAACAAAATTTATTTCATTTTTCATATCCTGATTGAAAAAACTGATGGAAATCAAAGGAGTTTATTAACTTAATATCAGTCACAGATAAAAACTAAAAGACTAAACGTTATCATAGCTGTTACATTACTGAATCTGATTGCAGGAAAAAGTCTATTTGAACTTGATACTTTAATTTACTGATGTTCACATAAAATACCAGCTATTATTCAGCAACCAGAAAATACCTTTAAACTACTCTTTGGAAGAAAAGCAGCTCTACCACCCATTTTATACTTGCCCTTAGTTATTAACATTGATGATGAATTGTTAATATTTAAATCAATTAGTCAACATCATGATTGATTTACAGTCCCAAACGTTCTATGAAACCCTTAAAAAAGTAATCAGGCAAAGAAATAAGATAAAGAATAGACTAGCTGTCAAAGGGTAAAAAATTGGATATAAAGTAAACTACTGTGATACTCAGAAATTTAGCTTTATAAATAAGCTAGATGCCTTATGGACAGGGCTATCTAAATATTTGAGATGGGTTGACCTTGGGACAAATATACTACACCGAGAATTTTTCTAGCCAATACATGTTGCAAACTTGAAGCCTGCACTAGGGTTAAAGCAGTTTTACCTGCCAGTCTAACCACCCTTGGACAGGGCTATTTAAAGTAATTATAAAATCAGTAATGGATGAATATATGATTAGATATCTTTGATTGCTGTATAGTTACCAGAGTATATAGTGATTTTTTATAATCGGTGCTAAATATATATATATATGATAATAAAGAATATAAATAAAGATATATATTATTTTAACTTTTAAAAATTAAAAAATAAATATAAAATATAAAAATAAATTGAAGTATAATGCAAATAATTTAATTTTGAAGCCTTGAATTGGGATGAAACCAAACTTGACGCCTCTTGAGGAGGGAGGTCTATGTCAATTGAATTTAATAATTTATCAAAAGACTATGAGCGGATATTTGCAAGGGTTAAACTAACCTGAAACCAAGATTTGAGTGTGAGGCGAGCCTTGTGAAAAAGCGACTAGGGAAGAGAAATCAAATTTCTGAATTGGCTAAGCACAATATTCCATCTTGAGGGGTAACATAATAAAGGAAGAGGCAATTGGCATTTAACCTTGTATAATCCCTACATGGCTCAGGCACTGGAAGTTGAGTCTTGAGTGCTTGCCAGTGGGCCTCATTGAGTCTATTTGACATTTGGGCTGGCATGTTGTAAGGGACAGGGCGGTTAGTTGGTTAATCATGCCTCCAATCAGGGTTATTAAGGGGAGATACCAATGTGAAGCTGCGGATAAAAGGTAGTCATGAATGATCAAATAGCATTTTAAAGGCAATGGGTGCGAGCTTCCTGAACTTGGAAGGAAAAAATGATGAAAGTTATGTGAATCCAGAAGCTTTGTGGTACAAATACAAATGATTTGACTGTTAAAAAAGAGTATAGACTACAGTATCAAGGTATAATATACAGTCAAGATTAATGGGGTTAAGAGTCTAACAAAGGACCTTAGAAACTTTGCTTTTGAAATCTTCATAAGGGAGTTTAAAACGTTCACAATAACTGATAGTTATCTCAGTTGGAAGGATGACTGGCTTATAAATACTGAAGTAACTGAAACAGAAAATCTAGGAGTGAATCTTCTTTGGAGCAAAATGACTGATTTATTCTAGAATACATGACTTCTTAGGCTTGATTTTAATTATTGGAATTGACCAATAATGGTTCAAATCCAGCAGAGTGTCAATTTTAATTTAGTAATAGACAAAAGATGAAGAATTGCATTGGACTTGTTTGGAATTGTAACAACCACTTTTACTTTTTTGGTAATATACAAAACTGGTAATTCAGTGGAAAGGCTAACAAATCCGCTTGACTTGTGGCATGGGATCTGATGAGCCATATATAATACTCCTTTGAGTGACATAACTAATAAAGTAAATTGGACCATATGTTTTGGAGATACTGTCCACATAACTTTGTTATTAGTAGTTATTAGAGGAACTTGGCATATGAGGTTTACTATCTGGTTAAGCCAGGAGATGTGTTGGAATTTTTTTTATTTGACCACATTATCCAGCTCATATTAGTATACCTCTAATTTATTCTAATAATTTGGTACATTTTTTTCCAACATATATATTTTAAGTTTATGGATATTGTTATTTAACAGTATATTGCTCAGCGATGGTTACCAACTAAAATATTACGCATAATTTGCAAAAGAATGTATTGCTGATTGGTTAAGATTAATGACTTATTGGAAATTTATCCTCAGCAATGTTAATAGATAATTTGAGGCTGGCCGGATAGCTGATAGCCATGATTCTACTGTGAAATGTTCAGGTTGATCGCTATATGATTATGGTCATTTTTCTGAAGCTACCAAAAGCGTATATTGTTTATTTTGGTGTAACTTTCAGGAGTAACCTAGACAACACGGCCTCAAATAAAATTAGAAAATCTGTTTTGTTATTAATAGATGGCCGCCAAACCATAAAGGTTTTTCTACAGAGGTTTGACTAATGCAATGGAACCCGCTAATTTTGGGAGTCAACCCCAATGTATAAGTTTGTAAAAAATACCTAATTATTCTTCAGTGCGCCAGCTGAAAAATTGTGCACCCTTTACCCAATAAAAACCTCTAGTTTTACCTAATAAAGAGCGTAATCTAGCTGTTAAATATTTTTTACTTCTAAATCATATAATTGAAGGGAATAAATTTCCTTGTTGATTTCTAAAGCACATAGTAAGAGTATACCTGAGTGGGGTTGAAGCCATTTAAAAAGAAGTTTTGACTGGCTAATTGCCTCCATATAACAAGTTTCTCTTTTTTATTACAACAAGTCTAAACCTGTGCAGTAAATTAATAAGATAGCTACAGTCATATTTGACTTGTTCCCAGTATTGATACTGGAGCAGGTGAAACAGCGCTTTCCATAGGCCACCATGCCTAAAACCTTGTGAGCAGATTGGATTATTTTCAAGCGTTCTGACAATTTAGGAGATAAAGTTCCCTTTCTGTTAATTAGTTTTAGTTGCCTGTTTTTCTTTTTGTTTTCCATGGCTTCCTACAGCGCGCTTTAAAACTGGAGTTCATTCCCATTATCTCCTTTAGTCATTCATTGGAATAGTGCATCCACTTGTGGTACATGACATTAAGGCAGGTAATCTTGATAATTTATTAGCGTTCTGATGGGCTACTCCTGCTCTTTGTACATAGTTTAGAGAATTTAGGTTTGCATTATAAGGTCCATTGAGCTGATCGCCCCTCTAGTTCTTTAAAATTAGATAAACAGCGTAAAGTTGAGTGGTCATTAACAAACTTGAAGTGCATCCCATGAACATAAACTTGAAACTATTTTCAGGAATATATCTCTGTAAGGTATTCATGCTCCACATGGTGTGGTTCCTTCCTACCAGCGTCAATTTCCAACTCACATACACCACAGTATGTTCTTCTATGGAATCGCTTATTTGACTTACAACGTCTCTGATCACCATTAGTAAGGCATCAGTTTGAATTATAAGCGCCCTCTTGAATTTGGGTACTTTAGAATAAGATAGTCATCAGATATTTTCAAAGCTCATTAAATGATTTTGTGCCTCTTCATTACATATGAATCCCTTCTTTGAATACTTCAATACAAGAAATAGTGGTTTAGTATTCCGGAAAAATCTTTGATGAATTAGAAATAGTAGCTGACCATACTCAGAAATGCTTGTATATCCCAAACTCTCTTTGGAGTTGACATTCAATTAACAGTCATTATTTTCTGCGGTTGAGGTTTAATCTATTGAGGTTTATAACAAACCCCAAATATCAAATACTTTATTATAAAAAAATATTTTTTCCTTGGCTTGATCTTCAAATTTTCTGCCACTAGGCGTTTAAAAACTTCCTTTAGTGTTCCTTATAATCAGTTGATGTCCTATTAAGAAACGTTTATGTCATCCAGGTACACCATTTTGCAGGATGACTATAAATTACTTAAGATAGAATCCATCACCAATTGAAAGGTAGCCAGCGCATTAGATAATTCTTTGGAATTCTAGTCTGCTGGTATCAACCTTGTTTGGTGATTGTTACACTTTTCTCCTGGTCTTCTATAGGCAAGTCTATCTGCCAATACCCTGAGACTAATCCATGACTGAAAATAACTTGGCTTCCATTAGTCAATCAAGTTTGTCATCTATCCTCAGCAGCGGATATGAATCTTTCTTTTTTATTTTAATCAACTTGTTGTAATCAAACAAGCCTATATTTGATACTTCCTTTTTTTTTCTTTACTATAAGGATCAGACTAGCCCATAGACATAAGGATGGTACAAGGAGCTTATGATCAATCTTTCAGTGATCTCTTCAGTAACTACTTCCTCTACTTCTTTAAATTGTCAAATTAGTCTCATTTTTATTAGTGGAGATCCTACATTATTGACCTTATGGATCACATTTTTAGTGTATACTAAATTATGATCATCCTAGCAGATATCACTCAATAATCTTAAATAATCGGATTACTTCCTCTTGCTGATATTCTATTAATCAAGCAAGCTGCTCTTGATCACTAGTACATTGATATTTTTGTCAACATCCACTAGTAATTCTATTTCTACTAGAATTCCAAAAAGTGGAACTCTCTGATTTCAGCAGTTTTTTTAGCACTAGGTAGTCCCAACCCAAAGGGGGGATACACCAATCTAGCTGATTTCAGCAGTTTTAAAGTGAGTGATTGTGATAACGTGGTTCTTCACTATCTTCATCAGTTTTCACTCAGATTGGCCAGTAAAAATTAAATTTCTCCATGGCCTTGTGCTATAATCCCAGAGCTACTTAAGGCTACAATCTTGATTACATCCATGGAAACAATCTCTGCATATAATTGTTCTGGAAATTCGAGTGTAAACCCTTATTTTAACTAAAAGTTGCATTCATGGCAGAGCAATTGTTGGGTTTTCCCTCAACAGTATCATATAATTTCAAGACTCTGCATTAATATTCCCTTGATTGTTCATCTAACTAACTTATATTGGAAAATAAGTATTCTGTCTTTTTTATTCTTAAATTTTATTTGAGGTAAGCTGACCAGGGGACAAACATTACTGATAAAAAATAACGACCAAAAAACACAAACTAATCGCCCTAAATGAGTAGCGAGACTCCAAAACAAAAAGGAAAATTAACCTACAAGGTGTAGCAGTTGTGAACCTCTTATCCCACCTTGGCGGAGGAGGAGGGGGGATCAGGTGGATTATCAATTTCATCTTCTCGATGGAAGAGGCAGATCAAAGCTGAGAGCAAGGGGGCTGGGGCATCCACAGGATGTGGGTCGAGGAAAAATAGATTATTTTTAAGTTCTCTGGTAACAATTTGGGCCTGGAGCATAGCCTCCAGGAATCGGCAACATGGCTTTTGGCTTGTATGCATGCATTGGAAGCTGGGAAAATTTGTGATATTGGCTCTGGTGATACATGTGATGGGGGAAAATTCTGCCAGTGCAACAACTTGCTTGATAGCAGAGGTGGCAGTTTCCCTTAATCGTTCAATTTCCACTTTTGCAACCTCAGGGAAATCAGCAGAGAAATTGTTTATATGCAGTCCTTCATTAAATTCAGTGATAGAGAGTGCCACAGCTTTGTGGAGATGGAGGCTATCAGGAGGGGCCACTGCGGCCTTGGCAAGTTGATGGTCACTCAAGAGTGGGGTAGCGGTGGGTTTGGGGACATATTTTTTGGGCGGGAATGGGGCATCAAAATCTGAAGGTAGATATGGTTCCAAATTAATTTAAAAGTCTGGAGGTGGGACAATTTTCCCAGATTCAGTAATTTCATCTAATAAGTCCCAGGGATTTTGGTTGATTAAGATTGATTTTGAGGGACGTGGTTTTGGTTAGGTGAGCTTTGGGGCGTGAATTTTGTTGGATTGAATTTGGGTCCAAACCTTCTCCTGATTGGGTATATTGTGAGAAATTAAGCTGGATTGGGCTTTGGTTGCAACGGTTTTGCTTATTGTGAGCGTTCAGCTGGAGGGGGTGGGGGCAGTCAAAATTATCACTCAAACGCTGTTTGTGTAGCCTCATGTTTGGGCTTGGTAGATTCCACTTGTTTTGAATTGTAGCTACAATTTTTTTGGAATGATCCAACTCATAGCAGAGGGGGATAATGGTGCGGCCGTTGTCAATACAAGCCCAAAAGAAGTGATCTGGTGCAGATGGGATATGGGCATGTGGTGGGATGTGCTGGGCTATTGTTGGCTGGTGGGGGGTAATGGTGGCCATTGCCTGTGGTGCTGCTAACTGCTCAGCTCCGCTTGGGACCAGGAAGTGGAGGATGTGGTTTGTATCATATTTGGACATCCCCATCATCAATTCTCCATAGAGTGAAAGAGGGGGAAGGTGCGAAGGAAGGTTTGCAAAGGTCACCACCATTGTAGTCACTGGGGCGTGTACAGGTTGTGGTAATAGGAGTGTTTTTATATATTAAGGGCGTAGTTGCTGCAGCAGCTGCATCCTTTTCAGTGGGAAAACCAACATCAAAATACCCATTATAACGGTGGAAGTCAATAAATTCAACTGGTGAAAACGTGGATGTTGCAGCTTAATTATCTCTTTGTCAGCATATGGTAAGAGATGCCCATATTCAACTCAGAGGCAAAAGCAAATATTGTATTGGGGTAGGGCAAGTGGGTGGGGAAGGGTTGGGTGGACTCATGCTAAGTGTAATAATAAGTCTAGGGAGGGACAAATCAGCCTGATGCATTAGGTGGGCTGGATGAGCCCCCGTACGCGTTTCCTGCTGGGCAGAAAATGCTAGCAGGTGGCAGATCCGCTGGCATAAATGGAAAACTGATAAATTGTAGGTGGCGAAGGAATATTAATGGATTCTTTTTTAATAAATCCGCTCAAAAGTGATGTTGAGTGGAAAGAAAAGCTATTATGTTTTTTTTAAATGTAAAACTTTGTCTTTATCAATAGACAAGTTTCTCTTTTCTTCTGATATACAAAAGGCAACGTTTTCGCCAAAATTGTTAAGGCATTTTCCTCAAAATTGCATGACACATATCTTCTCAGGAATTGCATTCCAATGAAGATGTCATAAAATGATTTGCCACAAAAAGGCAGGTATGAATACCACCATCAATCCAAAATAAAGGGACATTGCACTGTATGCCCCAAAGGATGTTGTAGTAACCAGTCAAGCAGTTCATATTTCTTCTATTGTTCCAAATTTGGAGAGATTTTCATTTGCTTCACCAACATTTTTGAAACAATGTTAATAGATGCTCCAATGTTGATTAGTGCCCATAGTTTTACTCAATTAATAGAGTATCCAAATATGAATACTCAAAGTTTTGTATTAATTCTTGTAGAGAAAATTGTGGGAAAAGTTGCTGAAGCTAGAGTATGAACCAAATTGTGCAAGTAAATCAGGAAAGGATTCCTTGATTTAAGTAATGGGAATTTAAACGTTCACTATGTTAAGTTTAATTTTGAGCAATTCTATGCGCATTATCAGGGGTTTAATTTTTCTGCTAGCTGACATGCATAAGGCTGAGAGACCTTTTTTCACAATATCTGGGTTGTTACTCTTCACCTTTAATCTGGTGATTGCATTTACGTCCAAATTAACAACCTGATAGTGTTAATCTGGAGTATCTTCATCTGCAAATAAATTCAAAATATCTAATTCATTTTTAAAAATGTTGTTATGGATAAAGGATTTATTGCGGTGCTAGATTATTTCTATATCTAGACTGCTGATTTTTTTCCTTAATCTTGCACATTTTCCTTCTCTTTAGCTTCAATAAGATTCTCTTGTCCACTAATTTTCTTAGTCTTCATTGATTGGCAGAAATTTCTAATTTTTAACATTTGTGGCAACAGGTTTGAGATTTGTCCGCACATTTTGGTCCTTTGGTTTGTTCCAATTACTATTAAAAGGTTGTAATTCCTAATTAGCATAGAATTTCACCATATTATTAATTTATTTTTAAAGGGACATATTTGAAGATTTGGTGAGGTGCTACAAACGTTGATCCTAACATCTTGAGGTGCTCCACAATCTGCAAAGTGGAGTTCTTAGTTACCAACACAGAAACCATGGGTTAGTGTAGGCCTTTGATGGGCTGCAAAGCCGTCTGCATTGCAATGAAAAAACAAAGTCATTTAATACTTTTGCACCCACCAGGCTTTTTGTTTCCTGGTAAAATCAGTTGAGAAATTAACTAAGGTTTCATCCTTCTTAAATTGGACTCCCATGAACTCTTTTATGGCTAGCCATCTGCTCAGGGCTGCCAAACTCGTTCATGATCTCCTCTCTGGCGTCTTAATACATCATCTCATATCCGTTGAGATAGCGCAACACCAGATTTGACAAAATGACCCAATAAGTTCATTTTTTTACTTCTTTCAGATGGTCGTCATATCAAACCATTGTGATTTCTAATAGGAGGAAAAATGCTGTAGCATTATCCCAGTGGGAAATAATTCTTCATTAACCAAAAATTCTTCTGCACCACTGTGATTGGAGGTAATTGCCCTGTAACCCTACCAACAATGGGGTATTATCAGGTATCATCTCCAAAATTTCCGCAAATGTTCCAGCCATATCTCTTAAGGGATTTACTTTGCCAGCGTAATTCTCTTCATCTATCTCGTTGTTAACTCCATCAACATCCATCTGGGAGCAATCACACTTATGATTTTGAGGTCTTAAGGCCATTTTAAGATTTGTGTTACATCAATTTGTATCCATTGAAATCATTCATTATCTATTTCCCAAGCAGCCTTATGAAACATTAATTCTTTAATTCCTTTGGTCTTCTTCCACTTCTAGTATGTGACTTTCCCATAAAGATTATTGTTGATCTTTTCGATCTGTTCTATTTCTTCCTCAGCTTTAGTAACTAGTTCATCCAAAGTACTCTGATCAGATTTTGAATCCAAATACAGCGCATTTTTGTTCACCGTTTCTAGTTCAGTCCACAACTTCTGGATCTTGTACTTGTACAACATATCGTTCTTACATTCTAACGTAATATTTGGTCAAAAGCTCAACTATCTCTGTAGTGAGCCATAATTGTAAACTTTTTTTAGATTGCTGCACAGGTCAATGTGTGCGTTAGATTATTGTTGATAGATATTATATGGGTATGTTGATAATTGTTGTAGAAAGTTGTCTTAGTTGAGTTCTTCATAACCAAAATGAGTAAATCTTCACCGCTATACAGGTGTTGAAGATTTTCTGTATGAAAATTGGAAGGCACTTCTGGACAAAGGAATGACCCTTAATTCTTCCATGGGAGTATTAGAGAAAAATTGGACAAGGGAAAGATATCCCTTCAACTCTAATCCCAAGACTTGGCACAAGATAGTTAGATAAGAGTAAGAATTTTATTTCTAACTACAAGAGAACAATAACATATTATAGCTATCTAAATGGTTTTAAGAGTTTAAGCTACTGTTATTTATTAAAATATCAGGGTATCATATAGGGAGTCTATCGCTTAACTCTTTTGGTTGAACCCAACTGGGAACAGAATTCATTGCCAATGAACTTAATCCTAAGGAACTGCCTATAAAATGAATAACTCATCCGTCTAATTGTATTCTGCTGCCAGCAAGGTCATGACCCCCCCCAAGTTGGATTCAGAAATAGCGTGTCACAATGCCTTAATCCAACCCATCATAGTAATCTTATTAGGCTAGCAACATGCTTAGGCAATGAGACCATCTACTAATTGATACCAGGATATGGTGCTTTAGGCTAACCTACAAATTAACGTCAATACAAACGTTATTAACACTTCATTAACTGCCAATAAACCCTTATCATCTTGATTATAAAACCCAATTGATCTGCTCAAGATAATTTAACTATTAATATCCAGATAAATAATCAAAACGCTTGCAATATCGTTGGGGATCATACCTGGATGAAAATTATTAATCTTGCAAAATCTGATTCTGGTGAGATAAAATTAATATTCTATAGGAATTAAACCCAAATAATAGTTATCATGAACAATAACTCCAACATCTGCTATAAGTATTCTTAATATAAATCAAACCATTGCGGATAAAATAAATATTTCATCATAATCTAGTAACGCTGGATAATGTGGGCATCTCAAAACCACAAAATTATATTAATTTACCCAGCTATTATTCCCGTCCTAGAGACTAATCGCTCCACCTTGCACGTGACCACCCAATTCTCCCATCATCTTGCTCTCCATTGTTCCATCATTAAATTTTGCCTCTGAGTCAACTACAGGAGATCATTTTAATTGCCAACATAGCAATTGCTAATATTGCCACTGCCATTTTTGTGCTGGCTGGCTTCATTAACTTCCTCCCTATTAAAGGCTATCTTAACGTAGGTATTCCCTCTGAAGAAGATGCTATATACAACGGCAGAAACAAAAATGAGTTTATAAATAATTCCAATCCCCACAAACACATATTCTCCTACCCACTAACAACTCATTAGTGGTAAATTTTGCTCCCATCTTGTCTTTCACCCAGGTGTTTTATGGGGAATTAATTTTTGGGCTCTCAGCCTATGTCTTCAACCTTAACCTCAACTCTACAGTTCCTTGCAGTCCCAAGCACTTTAAGGCCCCAGGGTACTGCTACTATAACTTTTTCAACTCAGATTTAGCCAAACAAATACTCACATTCACATTATAAATCTGCACCTGACCATTTTTTTTAGTTACACATCAACAATGGATGCCTAGATTTTCTACATGTGCTCAATTTATATCACTATAAAAAACTAGTCGCTGTACCACAAAATTTGCTTCACTACTGATTCTTATGTCAAAGCCTCTCCTTCAGCTTATGTTAGGTATTTAAATTGTAGGTCCCCATCTGTTTTTTCACTTGATGAGCTAGTGCCTAAACACATTTTTCTGCAGTATCCCACACATTCTCCACAATCTTTAACTTCTTTAGCCAATCATGAGAATGCTCGAACCCATCTGCTCTAAGTAGCTTTCTATTTGCCTAATCATGCTTAATCTTCTTACAATGTCTCATCCAAACTAAGTAAAAAATTCTGAGCCTTATTGCTGCGGTCTAGTTTTAGGTGATCTCATTTTAGCCCGTCTAATCTTCACCTTAAAAGGATTTTATATTCTGATTATGAATCCAAATCCCACCTCACTTTATGCATCCCAAAAATTGTGCTCCATCTCAAGTGATCATCAGCTTGCATTTAAAGAATCTGTCTCATTCCACTTTCATCCCCTCTGAAAAGATGTAGCTAAGTCTGTTTAGATGCTTACGGTGGGTCTAGTTACCTTTACCATCCCAAATACCATTAACCCTTTAAGTAAGCACGATTACTTAAAATGTATCAAAAAGCCATTGCCTCTCTATAATATGTTGCAACGGGCAAAAACCCCCAAAATCTAGAAATCACATGCACTAATATTACCACACTTGTCAAACTCTCCCTGACGCCTATCTTTAAGCTAAAAAAATCTCAAAGAGTATATTGGGAGTCTTATTCACGCGCTCAAAATCTATGTTTCTTCCCTTAGGTGATATTAAGCCCTATAACTCTGATGCCCCTGCTTCTTTACTTTCAGTTTTAGCACACACTTTATTATTGGAGGAATATTATACATCCAAAGTGATTCCTTAAATCTCACTTCTTCCTCCTACATGGCCAGTTAGTGTGTTTCCACTTAACCACCTAATTGCTTTTAGCTTGTTTCAGTGCCTTTTGCTTTCTTGAGCGTTGTGGACTGATTTATTTATTATTTTTATAAAGTTAATATCATCCCCTGGCTGGCTTACCTCAATAAACATAACATGATACTATATCTGATCAACGCATACATTTATAACCAGGTATTGAATATCTTTGCTGTTAAAATATAACAAATCAGACCCTTTTAACACAGAAAATTTAGTAATGTTAAAAAAAATAGTATTTAAGATTTTTTTATAAGGATGTAAAACATACTCCTTCAAATTAATTTTATATCTTAAAGTATTGTATACTCATTTAATATATATTTTGTTCCTTATTTATCATTCAAATCACTGGCTTAGTAGGGGATACTCACTCTCCAGAGCAGAAATGCAATGTGACTTATTTTATAAGATAAGGAAAACAGAATTTTTTTATAAATACGAAGTTATTTATATTTGAAAGCTATTTTGGTAGGTTAGGAAAAAGTACACATATTTTATTTGATGTGGGCTGACCTAGGGACAAATATGTTGCACTGGAGAGAAGGTGGAGAACGATTTAAGAAGGGGGCCGCGACCTAAACCTGAGTACCAGGGAAGAACGTCTTGGTGGGTGTTATAATTGAACCTGGCAGTGTTGGACGATGTTTGCTTGTGCTGTTAAGCGATCCTCACTGGCAGGGAGGCATACTTGCAGTTGCAGTCCAACAGACAGGAAGAGGAGCGGAATCCAGTTTTTTACCATCCTCTGAAGTTGCAGCAGTATTGCATCACTGAACAGCCAAACGTTAATAATTTGGTTACCTTTTTTAAACTAATTTTTCATTTCAGTCAGGTCTAAGGCAGAATTTTGCATCGCCTCAAGATAGTATGGATTGTCCATAAGGACAATGCAAAAAAACCCCTTAATGTAATTCCAGAATGGGCGAGTCAATTATTGTGAAGAAATTCGCAATTGGGCAAAGTCAGAGGGTTCTTGGCTGGGAGCTATCAGTGGCCACGCCAGTTTCCATACTAGTCAGGTCGCTGGGCAATCCCTCAGCCTGTGGACCATGGTGTCAGTTTCACTGCACACTTTTCAGGGCTCATGAGTGGAGTTTGACCTCTCAGATGTTTGGTAGGCCCTATGTAAGAATTCCAGAAATGAGCCTTAGTGTTCAGGTGAAGCAAGTCATATGTCACAAAGGTCCAATTTTTTTCTATCTTGTTGTGTCACAAAGCTGGTCATTTTGGTCTAGGAGGTAGATTTGGGCCTGGGTTTGGGTACTGGGTGGGGGTATTTCTCTATTATAACCCTCGTGCCCCTGCGTTCCTGAGCATAGCCATGCATTACAAACCCTCTGTTCCGCTGGCCCCTCGTGATGCTAAGTGAGAACGGCCATTTGTCATGACATATGACCTTTAGAATCACGCAGGAGAAGCTCAACAATTGGTGTGGCCATTGGCACATGGGTGGGCTGACAGTATGATAGGAGGGTGTTCTTTGCTATGGAGTTGGCGAGTCTGAGGTCCCTGGATAGGTTGATTCTTGTGTCGTGGGATCAGTGATTTGTCTTAGGGTGGGTTTGTTATTCTGATTATCCACTTACCATAAATTTTGTCTAATTATTTAACGTGGTCTGTGAGGCATAAGCCCCATTCTGCTCTTGGGCTGTGGAGCAGATCTATCATGATCAGGGCTCTCTTTCCGTCCCAGAGAAAAGGTACCCATATAATACCATTATATCATATGCTAAAATATCCAAAGTAATGTAACTTCCATGTTAGGGTGTAAGTGGAATGCTTTTATATATTTTTAAGACATATTATAAGATAAAACCCATTATATCACATCTAAATTCTAAAATACAGCTACACAATTTAATGCAGAAAATACAACACATTAAAACTAGACTCACTGCTTTATATTGTTTATTAAAACTGGCTATTATTTTAGTGACTAATGATTAAGCAGTGTTCATAATTCTTTTTAAGCATTTATGATCATTGTTGACAATTTTTCTATGACTGGATGATAAACTTAATTAGTTCCATCAGATCGGCTAATATCCTCCCACAAAAGATTTATTATTGTACTGATAATTGAGCGCCTTGAAATAAGCTGAACCGTACCCAGAAAGGATATATTGGGTCGCCTTCAAAAAATGATAAGGTGATGTTGACATATGACAAATCATTATTAGATCACCCCAACTGAAAACAATAGCGAATTTAAGAATAATTTACTCTGCTGGAGCCCTCAGTTATTAGGATAACTAATGAGAAGACGGCGGAAAAGAATAGCCTAAGCAAAAAGGTTGATGTTAACTAAAGTCATTGACATATAAGCTTGACAAGAAGACTAGAGGGAGGAGGATTTTTGAGTAGTAAGAAGAAAGAGTTAGTGGAAGGAATCTGCCACGTTTATAAAAAAGATAGAAAAGTGGTGTCACCAAAACAATTGCTTCATATTTTATTGAATTTACTAAGTTTGTCTTGAGGACCCGTGATCTCCATATCAACTGTACATTGCTCAGTGGGATTAATCCTGTGCAAAACTTACAGCGTATATTAAATATCGCTAATATTATAACAGTGGTGCTCACTACAAAGGGCCCATATAACAACTACAAAATAAAGATTCTCCAGTCGCTGGTCATGTCACATTAGGCCTGCATGACAGGGAATTCTCATGGCATGCTGCGCCATATTAATCTAGTGGAAATCAAACTCATCTTGGACATGGTGCTCAAGAAATAAGATGAGCTCCTTCAGGAGCGTAACAATGTAATAAACCAGCTTGAAAACACGTTCAGCCTACTGCTGATCCTTGGACAGCAAAACAGGCAACTTGCTAATTGCCTGGATGACACTACTGAATGACTACATTGCTTTGAGCATAAGTTGAAAAGAATCTCCCAACCTCAGTACCCTCATTCAGAAGTGGAAGAACAACAAGTAGACGCTTGGGAAGAAATATATTGTGGGTAATATGAGGCTGGGTACCCAGCTGAGGAGCTTTCCACAAAACACACAGGCAGCATGAGCTACTCAGCCCATGATGGTTGCATTGGAGATGATTACGTCCCAGTGCCCCAATTCCCTCAGGTGATGGCTGTACTGCCCACCAAAGAGACCCATGCTACACTGAAGCAGCGGACAAGCCGTGCGCTTCTGGGCCTACTAAATTAGCTCCTTGGTGAGATTTCACCTATGGGTCATGACCAATCCCTCAGTACGCTCTAAGGGCTCACAGTTATGAACTGATGAGGAGGTTTTTATTGATAAGCTGCCTCCATTCAACTGTGATGGGAATATCCACGGTTTATTCAATTGATTTGAATTTGCGGCAGAAGCAGCCTTGGATCAGCGCAAGGCTAAATCTTGGATATCTGCTCTAAATGTTGGAAGCGCCGACCAAGTCTCTTGCTATCTTCCAAGCAGTTCCAAACATATCAAGAAGTGAAGGAAACTGTGCTGCAGTTGTTTGGGGGTATCATAAAGATGTTGCAGTGAAAGGCTGAGTTTTGACCATTAGGTTCTTCATAATGAGACCCTTATTGCATTTTCTGAATGATTCATGTAGGAAGCCCATGCATCAATAGGGCAGGCACTCTATCTGAAGCTGATTTAGGAATTACAATGACCTTTGCAGTGAAGACGTACCACAAACCTTACAATGTCATGGCTCTAGTTTTTCAGGATGACGTACCCCTGCTCAAGTTTGTTCAATTTTTGTGCCATCTATCCGCCACCTTTACTCCGCCCAATACAGATCATAAAACTTTTTCAGGCGTCGCCAGACCTTTTTATCTGTGTGAATCATCCCGCCCTGCTTTTATTCCACACAGTAACCTGAGGCCTTATTACAACTATGCGCCTCACCCTCAGCCAAGCTACCCCAAGCCATCTAACTTATGTTATGTACCTGCTTATGACAATCGTCAGCAGCCCAACTTTTAACCTGGGCCTATTTATGATGACCATCAGAAGTCAAACTATTGTCCTGGGCCTGATTATGCAGATTGCCAATGGTCAAACTATCAACCTAGGTGTTAAAATCCGATGATCACTTGCTTGATTATTATATTTCTGCATGCTAAATTGGGAAGATGTTCAGCCAATAAATCCTCAATTGTTAGTGGCTTATGGTACTCTGACCATTTGGAAACTCACCAGGCTTATTGAAATAGCCCCGACGCTTCTGGTCAATTTTTGGGCTCAAAATTTCATTTGTAATTGGGGGCAACTTCTGAGGCAGGGTAGAGTCAAGCTGGGGATTTGGTACTTCCAGCTTGTCAATATTTCCTCATAAAAAATATTCGAATGAGAAAACCAGAAAAGAATGAAGTAAAACATCTTTTATTAGAAGGTGTTTCTTTGATGATCAGTCATTAGGTCAGGCGCCAGTATTTATACCTCTAAGGCACTCCTGGCCACATTTGAGCACAAAATTTTAACAGATATTTTACCACCTCAGTTTGGCCCTTGAACTAATATGAGTGAGACCTATTCTTAGGTTTATTGGTAGCAAAATACTCTCAGAATCAGTAGGATTTCAGCATTAAAAATTTGCAATAAAAACATGCAAAATTATCCTAGGGACTTCTTGATTTGAGTTTCATCTTACTGCTGACAAAATACACTTTCTTTGAAATTCTTGCATCAATTAAAGTAGATGATGTACCCCTAATTGGGACGTCAGCAGGCTTTTCTCTCAATAGCACTAGATACTCCCTTTTAGGTGGTCTACATAAAAGTGCTATCATGCCAATTACGCAGATTGAAATATGAATTTCACCCTAGGGTGGGAAATTGGATAGGTTATCACTTGTCTGATTGTCCATGGGACTTTTAAACGTTAACTTTGGGTCAGTCCCAAACAACCTTGTATGCTGAATATTTGATGTTGTTCCCAATAATCAGAACCAATTGCCAAGATTTGTTGAGATGATAATCAGCCATAATGTGCAAGAGTATTTGGTCTGAGCTTTTTGATAAAGTACTTGATTGAATTGAAGTTGAGATACTCAGCCTGAGCCATGTAGTTGCAATAGGCTTTGAGGTAAGAATTAGGGTATTAGCTCAAGCATTGGGAGGATAATTGGCCCGATCTAATGGTTTTCAAAGGGTTATCTTTGAGTCAACCACCAGAATATGACATTTCCCCCCACTTGACTCAAACATAAGCCCTAATATTACTGATTAGCCTTTGTTGATCATCAGCATCTGTTATCTTCAGCCTGAGTGCCCGTCAAGTCTTAAGTTGGATCCTCTCCCCAACCTCAAGTGCAAACTAAAGTATTAATTAGAATAAAACAATTATTATATATAAATGTTTTTTCTTGTTTGTTTGTTTGTTTAACTTTTTCTTTTCTTAATTGTCCCACTTATTGAACCTTCTTAGGAATTTTTCATAGACTCAGTTTTATATATGGCTGGTCCTAATATCCTTGATAAAGTATATAAAATTAGATGTCTTCTCAATCACTTCAAATGGCTTACCTAGATGCGATTTAACTTTTGCAATTAGCCCAATCCATGGTTGTTTTAAATAAAAACTTCATTAACTTCAAATTTGGCCAGTGTGTAGCAATTCTCTAAGTCCTTTTGATGTCAGGTCTTTTTCTTGGAAAAACTGTTGTCAAAGGCTTGATCTTGTAGTTTGATTAAAGCATCTGTAAGTTTCTCCATATATTGAGGATAAGTGTTTTCACCAGAATCCTCTAGGGCCAAAATATAGCAGCGTTGGTAGGGCTGGATGTCTTCCATATAGTACTTGAAACAGTGACATCCTGGTTGACTAATGGAAGGAGATATTGTAAGAAAATACTACTGAACTTAGATAAGTACTACATTTGGATGGTTTAGCCAATGTTAATTTCTGGATAATGTTCACCAACGTCCCATTTGTACGCTCAACAGTTCCAATATTTTCATGACGATATGAGGCAGAAAGCACACCTTGTACTCCCATTAATTGGTTGATCTTGGCAAGGACATTGGTGTTAAAGTTAGTTCTATTATTGGTCAGAATGACCTGGGGACATCCAAGTTTGTGGATGATGCTTTCAAGGACGTACTTGGTAATAGTTGCCTCTCCAGCTTCCTGAATGGCCTTGGCCTTGACCCATTTGTCAAGTGGTCGATGGCTGCAATTATGTACTTGGCCTTCATATTGTTTGTTAGAAGCGGGCTGAAAATGCCAATAGATACAGTGTGCTAAGCAAACTTGGACCAAACAAGATGGTAAGATGTGCTTTTTCTAGAACATTCATTCACCTTAGCACTCTGCACAGCATTCTAGAATTTCTTGGATGTTGAAATACATTGAATCCCAATAGAAGATCTGCTTCAGATGCTGTTGTAAATTTGAACAGTATTGCTAGGATCTGTTGGGCTATTTGCACAGGTTGAGCCCTCTGAGCAACGGACAGACAATGTGGGGATTGTCAGTCCTTCAGACACAATTGAAATTATATTAAAAATAGGAGCAATTGCCCCAAATGATTCTTTTATTTATTTTTTATAAATACAGCGTCCTCGCTTTCTCATCTCATCTGCACTAAAAAACCTACCTCTCTCAATTGCCCATTTTGCTTATATACATCAACTGCAGGTGATACTATTTCTCATTGCTTGGGTTATTCTATTCCGATAATTTTCCTCAAATTTGGCTTATTATTCTTAATCCGCTGTTGCCCTATTTGTAGGCGATTTACTTTGTATTCGTCAAACAGCAACATCGCCTTATTGCCTTATCACTTTATATAGAGGCGATCCAATAAGACTTGTTATATCCCAATATCGCCTCATCTCAAGGCAATCAGATATTTGTAACTGATACTGTGTTCGGCGGTTTCCGCCAGGCTGTCCCAAGACTATCATCCAGTCATATCAAAATCGCAACAGATGCTATTTCATTTTATTGAATCTGCCATTCTCTATGGCCTTATGCACTGCCATTATTAGGTCAGTTCAGGCTGAGGGTCTTGGGAAAATATACTTTTTGTCCTCGACAATCTTTTAAAGCATCCCATTTTTATGGTTGTATTTTTTTGTAGATCTGATAATTTCTTTGAATGGATTTACTCATCTTGATACTCTCTGCTGATCATTTTTATAAACAACTCATCGTTGGCTTGACTATGTTGTAATGGTGGGTAGTCAGGATAGGCAATCAGCATTTTGGTGTTTTGCCCCAGCTCGATGCTCAATTTTGTAGTCATAAACTTGAAGCTTCAATTCCCAGCGGTATAATTGGCCCTCAGGCTCTCTTGAGTTGTTCATCCATCTTAACAAAGTAAGATTGGTAATAACTTTGAAATGAGTGCCATGATTATAGACTCAAATTTTGCTTTCAATCATATATTATGGCTAAAATTCTCATTCCATCACCATGCAGTTCCTTTCATGAACATTTAAGGTCTGAATAGTGAAGTAAACTGGATGTTCTTCACCGGCTTTTCCAACTTGGGATAACACAGCCCCTTTGCTGTTAGGGATGCATCAGTTTGGATGATAATTCACAATCTAGCCTGAGTATCAAAGAACAGGCACGCCCAATAGGGCCGATTGGAGTTTGTCAAATGCATCCTGGCAAGCCTGAGTCCACTTAAATGGGACCTTATCTTAAGTAGATACAAAAGCGGCTCCCCAAGCTGTGCAAAATCTCTATAAATCGGCAATAGTAACCAATCATGCCTAGGAATACTTGGATATAACGCTTAGATTTGGTCCATTTCATTTTGGAAATGGAATCCAACTTAGAGGTTTGGGGACGAAGACCTACTTTGTCAATTACAAATCCAAGGTATTCTAAATGGTTTTTGAAGAACTGGTATTTTAAGGCTTGTTTTCAAGTTTGCAGCTGCTAGCCTTCTGAAAACCTCCTCTAAGTGTTCCAAACGGTCATCAAAAGTGCAGCTGAAAACTTTGATATCATCAAGATACACTAGTATACATGACAACTTCAAATCTCCCAGATTTGTGTCCAAAGCACGTTGGAATGTAGCCATGGAATTGCAGAGCCCTTGAGGCATTCTCGTTGGCTGGAATAGGCCCTTTTGGGTTAAATTTTGCACATTTCCTGCGCTCTTATTAAGGAAGGTCTATTTGCCAGTATCTGCTGATAATGTCCAATGTTAAGAAGAACTTAGCGCCCCCTAGCCTATCCAAAGCATCTACAATTCATGGCAGAGAGTACAAATCCTTCTTTGTGATGTTGTTCAACTTCCAATAATCAATGACTACTTGGTTGCTTCCATCCTTTTTCTTTACTATTAAAATTGGTGCTGCCCATGGACTTTTTGATAGTACTAACATGCCACAATCGATAAGTTCCTTAATCTCCTTGGATACAGCTTATTCTGATAGTTTTGAGCATCTAACGGGCATAATTGAATTAGTTTATGATCTCTGGTATTAATTTTGTGGTTGACACCCTTAGCACATCCCAAGTTGAAATCATCTTGTGCAAATATTCCCTGATATATAGAGAATAGCTCCTGAGCTTGGCCTTTCTTGGAGTTGGTCAGGTTGCTTGAATTGGCCATAGGGACTACTTTATTTATGCTGAGTAGGTCCTTATTAGGGAGCCCTAATTCGTTAAGGTTCTGAACTCATGGAATGAGTGAATTTCCGAGGTAGGGATTAGATGTAGAAATGCAATTGTTTGATGTCACTTAATGGAGATGGGCTGATTTTGCAGGTTTTCACATAATATATGTATTTTTCCATGGCCAGGAATGATAATACCAGGGGCAATGTTTGGTTTGAATCAAGATTTAGACCATGGTTGATATACTTCACCATAAAGTCCATCCAGTATATTAATTGTTAGTTTCATCAGGATAAAAACTTGATCTCAGATAGTATAGTGATGCTCTGATTTGATTGAGTGGAATGTCTTTTGACTCATCAATCTGAGTGGGTAGTTCTTTTATCTTTGACTGCACTTTAACTTACTCAATCAGAACGACTCCATCTTTGTAGACCAGATTTACGAATAGACTGGGTTTCTTTTTTCAACTGCCATATCACGGTTAAGTAAAGTGGAATAGCCTGATCAATAATGGTGAGAGTATCATCCTGATGATTAGTAACAACTCCATATTTCCTTAAGAAATCAGTCCTGATTGGGATATCATAGTTCATATTTGGCAACACTATGGCAGGTGCTGTTACTACAATAGATCCAAATCTGAGAGGTAGGGTACTGTATGCACCCAGCAATTTAGTTGTATGCACTCCAGATGTTCTATATTCCTGACAGTGGGAAACATCAGGCGCAATTTTCAGTTTTTAACTGACTTTGTGCTGACTATATTAATAGAAGCACCACTATTTATGATAACCCAAGATCAACTTTATTTACCGCTATGTCCACATAATTACATTCAGAGTAGTTTTCAGAGGTATTTATTGTATGAATGCTGTGATTGCTGCCCGATTCCAAGTGTGATTTCAGTCTTGAGCAAACATCTGGGAAGTTTTTCTGTTAAGGTCTTCATGGGAATAGCTACTTGAACGTTGTTAAGCTTAGGTAGGTCAGTTGAAAATCTGGGTTGGAGGTCTAAACCCTGATCAATAATCTGTTTTGCGCAAGGTCTGATACCTCTGCTCAGGCTTCTTTGGTAATTTTCAAGGGTTTAGTTGCTTTTGTTGAGGCCCAAGTAGTGACCATCATGACATCATTAACCACAGTATGGTGGAGGTTATCTTTGGCAACATCTTCAGCCCTAAAGAGCTCACCAAGGTCAGATTAATGGTTTGATTTCAGTGGATTTAAAGCATTCCGCCTCTTCTCACCTGCTCTTTTCCTGCTTCACTGTCACTGTTGATTTCTAGAGCAACGTTGACCCCAGGCTTTTTTTGGACCGTCTGTAGCATTCTCTAGCAAAGTGCACCTTTTGACCATAGTAGTGGCATGTAATCGGCCCTTTTTGGTGCTTTTGTTCGAATTTTTGGTTTTTAGTTTGGAAATTTTTCCCTGGTCAAAAATAGTGTTGCTTTTTAGATCCAAAAATCGTGATTTTTGATGATCTTTGGCCCGATTAGGGGTATTAAAATTATGGGAAATGCTTCTCAAGTAATTGGTAAGCTCTTGGATTTCCAAGCTTCCACCAAATGCAGGTATCATGACATTGTGCAATTCATGAAAGGGCATAACTGCGTGATTCATTGCAATATTGACATTAAACTTATATTTTGATTGCACCCACGCAGAACTTGTGCCTCATGATAAATCTATTCACTAAGACCTTAATAGTCTCGTTCTGCTTGAATTCAATATTAAGAAGCTCTCTTTTTAGGTTTCTAATTTCTCAGGACATTAAACTGTTTTGTCACTGCAATTTTGGCATCTATATAGGACCAATATCGCCCAAATAGGGCATAATGAGGTCACAGCTATGGGAGTCGAGTGAGTTAATCAGTGCTGATCCTTTTGCATGGTCTGATGCCCCCCTCATTACTTTTTCAGATAGCTTGAGGAAAAATTGAACGTTCTCATCCTTATCAATTTTTGGTAAATTCAATGGTTTGAAGTCATCTTGCCCTATTTCAGGCATAGGGGTTGTATTCTTCTTGAACGTTTTGGTGTATCATCTTTCATAATCGGCCCTCTTTCCCGTTGGGGAGTATTTGGAGTCAGGAATGATGCCAGGACTCTAGGCATAGAACGGATGTTCAAAATATCAGTTTCTGCATTAGTGTCAATTTCCAATGATTCAATTTCATGATTTTTCTTCGAACTAATGGCTTCTGATGCTTGCATTCAGCCCTTAGTTACTTTAAAATGTTTTTTGGCTGAATAGACAGAGCTTTTTCTCATTTCACTTTTGTCAAGGCTGGGTGAGTACTGGAAGCCTTGCTGTTTGAGGGATTCAGATCCTTTTTTAAGGTTGCCGTACCCCTCTTTGAATAAAGCTTGATTAGTCATAATGCTTTTAATATCTTTGACCATATTGTCTCTTCAGGAATTTGCAGTTTATAATTGCATTCTGAGTTCCCAATTCTCCTGAGTAATTTCAGTATCTCTGGCCTGAAATCTCGACATCACAGTCCAAAGTTTAGAAAAATTCCTCTTTGATATGGGCATCCTCTTCATCCCTATTTGGTATGGCTGATTCTGCTGCAAGGTCTTCAAAGCTTTTATCTACAGGTTCCAGCTCAGCCTGAACATAATTCTTGAAGTCATCAACTTTTACATTTAACTTTAGTTGATTTCTTTGGCCTGAAGTGGCATGTATGGTAAGTCGTTCTGATTAAGACAATAGGCAATCAGAATGGGTTTCCAGTTTTCAACAGCGGTTATTCATGGTTTGTACCCATTCAAGTGATAGCCCATGGTGATAAAGAACTTCTGAAACTATCTTTGGGACTCCTTTGTTTAGAATCTCCTTGAGGGTGTTTAATCTCCCATGAGCTTCATTGGCGAGTTCCATATTATCCACAACTGCCTTTCAGACTTCATCAAAAATAGAATTTAATTTGTCCAGTAGAGCATTTGGGAAGATTGTTCCTCCCCTTGCACAAGATATGATTCCGTGATTTCCAGATTTTGTCTAGCAATGATTCTCTGGGTATGCTTAATTGAGGGTTGAACAAAGTTAACCAGGAATTAGTTAGTTGCTTGACTGTCTGTGAGATGTTTGTCAATAAATGCCATGGTTTTGTCACGATAATTCATATAAATATCCATATTAAGCGCCTGATCCTTAAGGTAGTAGAATAAGTCAAAAAAGGGATTGATTTGTGAAGTACTAAAACTAAACCATGATATATGATTTCCATCTACCCTTTACACTTGCAGATGTAAAATCAATTGGGCTGGTTGTATCTGCATGAGCTCCCCCCACTGTGATAAGATCCAGGGAGTAGGAGGTACCTGCTTCAGAGCCTTGGTAGCTGGTATAAAATAATCTGAGATTTCCTCGTCATCAGTTTCCATCTCATTGTTGCTTTCTCATCTGGCTGAATCTGCAAGGAATTGGTTATGGAATCCATTTTGGAGAGTGTCACGGTTTTGAGTGAGCACCAGTTCTAAAAATCTGAATATCGCTCACCTGATTATTATATTCCTGCGTTCTAAATTGGGAAGATGTTCATCCAATAAATCCTCAATTGTGCCAGTGGCTTATGGTAGTCTGAACGTTCAAAAATCACTAGACTTATTGAAATAGCCCCAACTCTTCTGGTCAATTTTGGGCTCAATACTTTTCATAATTGGTAACAACTTCTGAGGCAGGGTTATATACAAGCTGGGGATTTGGTACTTCCAGCTTGTCGACACTTCTCCATAAAAAGATTCAGAAGAGAAAACCAGGAAAGAGATGAAATAAAATATATTCTATTAGAAGGTGTTTCATTGATGATCAGTCATTAGGTCAGGCTCTGGTATTTATACTCTAGGGCATCTCCTGGCCTCATTCAAGCACAAAATTTCAACAGATACTTACCACCTCAGTTTGGCCCTTGAATTGATATGAGTGAGACCTCTTCTTATGTTTATTGGTGGCAAAATACTCTCAAAATCAGTAGGATTTCAGCAATAAAAATTTGCGATAAAAACATGCAAAATTATCCTAGGAGCTTCTTGATTTGAGTTTCGTCATACTGCTGACAAAATACACTTTCTTTGAAATTCTTGCATCAATTAAAGTAGATGACGTACCCCTAATTGGGACGTCAGCAGGCCTCTCTCTCAATATCACTAGGTACTCTCTTTTAGGTGGTCTACGTGCATTTGCTATCATGCTGATTACGCAGATTCAAAATATGATTTCGCCCTAGAGTGGGAAATGGATTACATTATCATTCATCTGATTGTCCATGGGACTTTTGGTGTTATTTTTGGGTCAGTCTTGAACAACTTTGTATAATGAATGTTTGATGTTGTTCCCAATAATCAGGATAAATTGCTGAGATTTTATGCAATTATGATCAGCTGCATTCTGCGAGCATATTTGGCCTGAGCTTTTTGATAAAGTACATGATTAAATTTAAGTTGAGATATTCAGCTTAAGCTGTGTAATTGCAATAGGCTTTGAGGTAAGAATTAAGGTATTAACTCAAGCATTATAGGGATAACTGGCCCAATATGATGGTTGTCAAAGGGTTTATTTTCGAGTAACCACCAAAATCTTACACTAGGCCATCTTACAATAACCAAGGATGTGGACCCTATGGGTAAGTTATTTGATTGTGGTTAGCCTGAGCACCTTGCACAGAGTAGCCCCAATTTTTGGGTCCATTAAGTACATCAGGACCTGTACTACCTGGGAAATAGATGAAGCGGAGTAGAGATGGGACCCTATACCTCCACTATCCTAAACCCAAAAGTCCCACCCAATCCTAATAAAGTATATTCTTCCAGAGTCCATCATTATGATGATGAGTTCCTATATCAGCAGCTGTCCATAGAGCTAAATGTACTGACATAATCGCAAGCAAAGGCCATGGTGGATGAAGTACCCCAATAACAACTGATGCCTTAAGCTTGTCAAATTTTCAAAATGCTCCTGATGAGCTGGGACAATCTTCAGATTCGCCTCTCTGAAAGGAGTGAACCTCGCCCTCCCAATGGACGCTATTGTTGGAGAATACCCTAAAGTTGGTGAGGGGATTATGAGCTTCCTTGGAAAGAAAAATTCTTAAATATCCACATATTATACAGTCAAAATTCTTCTTAGCTGAATGTACATAATGTGACATTTTTGTACAAAAAACTGAGTCAGCGCTATAATGGATACGGGCGCCCCAGTCAACATAGTATACACTAAGCTGGTGGTGAAGTTGATGTTGAAACCTGATGTAGAACATCAAATGGTGTATAGGACTGAGGGAACTGAAAGCACGGTCTCAGAGGGAGCGTACAGTGCGCTACTTTTGCAGTTTGGGCCAATTGTTGTTGTAGCTCTAGCAAAAGTGCTACCAAACAGTAATTATGACCTGTTTATTATAACTGCCTTCATGCGGCACTTCAGTGCTATCATTGATATGATGGAGGAGACTATTGAAATTTTTAGGAAGCAGATTCAATTTATTTTACCTTTAGCGAAGTGGCGAAGGATCTGGTGCATATGGGACACGTCAACCTTGCTTACAGTGATTGGGTGACTCCAATTCGCTACCATCAACTAAAAAGAATGCTTGGGCCCTTCCCCAGAAAATATATGAATATCAAGGGCTGCCTCGCAGAGCTTCTGGGACTATATCTATCCCCTTCGGCCACCAAGTAATAGTAAGCACCGAATTATAGGTGGAAATACCAACAGGACTATATAAGGAGGTTGTTGAACCTTATCAGCAATTGCGGCTTGAGCCCAATGTGTCTCCAGGTATTATAATGTCAGGGCACTGAGAGAAAAGGCCTTATTAGCAAACCTACAAAAAGAACCCTTACAGGTCTGCCAACATTAAATTTTGGCATATTTACACTTGACCCCTGTTAAGGAGGTCTTTTTATTTTCACAAGTTTGGGTAGCTAGATGAATTTAGCCTAACCGTCAAACCACAGCCTGGTATAATGGCAGTGGTACCGTGAGAAAATTTAATGGGGTTATCAGAAGTGCAGAATGATCAAGCAATAGCTTTATATCAGCAATATAAGTAGATTTTTGCTGTTGACAACCATAATCTAGTATGCGCTCAGGGGTGGTCCATCAATTGGACACTGGAGATTATCCCCACATTAGGTCTTAGCCAATCCACCAATCTAAAGCAACTGAAGATGTAGTTCCCAGTGAGATTAGGAAGTTACTGAAGTAAGAGATGATGAAATCTAAAGAGTCTGTGGGCTTTGCCCATCCTAATTGGAAAAAAGAGGGACAGTACATACTTTGTAGTAATAGACTACCAGAAGCTCAACAGTATAACCAAAAAGGACTTGTACCCCTTGCAACAGATTGATGATGTTTTGGATCAGTTAGGAGGAGCTCGTTACTTCTCAGTGATGGATTTGATATCAGGTTACTGGAAAATTAAGTTTACCATGGCAAAAAGGTGAAATGCACTATAATCACATCCAAGGGGCTTTTTCAACCAACATGTATGCCTAAAGGGCTTTTAACGCCCTGGCTACGTTCTAACGGGATATGGACACCATCCTTGGTGATCTGAAGCTGTCGTGCGTTCTCAAGTACCTTGATGATTACAACATATTAACACAAACATTTTCTAATAATCATCCCATCTGGAGGTGGTATTCCGCTGGCTGGATGAGGCCACCATTAAGATTAATCCTCAAAAATTTCACTTCTTCAATGACCAGCTGGAATATCTGGTGTTTGTGGTAGATGTTAATGGGCTGAAACTGCAGCCAGTCAAGGTGACATTCATTTAGAAGATGACTCCACCAAACAGTAAGCGCAACATACAAGTATTTTTGGGGATGTTTGGTTACTACCTGCTTTTTCATCCTTAACTTCTGATGTATTGGTGGGCCCTTATTTTGAGTAACTAAAAAAGGAAGAATGTTCAAATGGATGGAACGCCATTAAGTATCCTTTGACACACTTTGGACAGCATTAATCGGTGCACTGGTGCTACGCTACCTAAATTTTGATAAGAAATTTATTGTTCAGGCGGATTCATCTCTTTCTTATTCTGGGCCAGTTCTATCCCAAAAGGATGATGAAGGTGAGGAGCACCATGTTACATACTGTAGTTAGAGCCTACACTGCCACAAACGAAATTATACCATGACCAAGTGGGAGTGCTTACCGGGATCTACATATATAAGCAATTTAGGGTATATATGCATGGAGTAGAGTTTAAAATTGTAATGGATCATTCTTTGTTACACTGGTTGCAGAATCTTTGGGAGCCTGAAGGGTGTCTAGCCCAACGGGCTCCCAAACTGCAGGCTTACAACTTTTAAAATCCTTTTCCAACCTGGAGTAAAACATCAGAATGCAGATTGTTTATAGAGATTACTGATGATATCTGTTACAGAAGATCTGAGCGATGTATTGTATGCTGAAAATGCTTAGTCGGGAAATATGCTGATGAACCGCCCCAAGTAGTCAAGGCATTAGATGGAATGAGTGCCAATACGTTCCAGAGAATGGCAAGTTGTACAAGCGGATAGGAGCACTACTATGAATTTCCCAAGACCTTCCGCCCAACCAAATATTATTATGCGTGCGCACTGAGCAGTTGGACATGAGGAGTATGCAAGACACTGGAAATGTTACAACCTCAGTACTATGGGGAAAGCATGCAATTTGGTGTGCTTAAAACCATCTCATTTTTCCACAAGTGCCAAGCAGAAAACCTTTTTTCCAGAAGACCTCTTATCAACTGGTGAAACATCATTTTGCCTTGCACACAGTATCCATTGATGTTGGTGGCCCTTGCTAATGGGAGCAAACCAGTCCATGTATATTCTGGTGGCGATTGACCACTTGAACAGGTGAATTTGTGCGTGGGCAATATGAGATCTGGGAGCAATCACTGTAGCTAAGTTAGTAATAAAATGATTAATTCAGTGACATGGCTTCCCTCAGTTCATCCTTACCAACAACAGCGGTAGTTCACCTCCAAATTCTACCCAAGCTAAATGAAATGAGGGCTACCCACAGGGTTTTAATGACCCCATATTACCCCAAATCCAATGGAATAATTGAATGGGTTAATAGAACCTTGGTGAATATCTTCCAGAAATTGGTAATGGATTGACCTTCAGATTGGAGCTATCTCCTTTCCACCGCCATCTTTTTCTAAAACTTTAGCTATTACTCCGCAATGGGGAAGATTCACTTCCAGTTACTATACGGATGGCACCAAAATCTTCCTTCACTGCTTTGTGCCTGTATATAAGATACTGGCAGAATGGATTCACATTGTTACTTAAATAACCTGGCAAACACTTTAATTAAGCTGCAAACTGAAGCGTACTCTTTCAGCTTGGTCATTAAAATAAAGAATCAGGGCTCCAATCAGGTACAACATAGTGGGCTCACCCATTTTAAAGAAGGAATAATGTTTCTATTACATGACCCCCACGGGTTTGGTCAGAAGCATAAGTTGGCCAACATCTAGATTGTTCCATTCGAGATAATTGAGAAAATGGGTCTTGGCGCCTACACTATCAAAGACCCCACAAGTGGTCAAATCATTAATTGATTGTATGCAAAGTTCCTCTGGGTGTATAAGCAATGAAAACTTATCATCTTGCTAAAGGGGAGCAATGTTGAGATTTTGAAATGACTGGTCAATAAGGTTTAAATAGTTTCAGCGGATTAGCTAATATCCACCCACAGATGACTTAAACTGTACAAATAATTGAGCGCATAGAAATAAGCCAACACTGTACCCAGAAAATATTTATTGGATCACCTCCAAATAAGGCAAATAAGGTGATGTGACTTACAATGAAAAATTATTAGATTGCCTTAAATGAAGGCGATAGCAAATTTAAGAATAATAGTTATTACCAGAGCCTCTCAGTTATGAGGACACACTAATGAGAATATGGTGAAAAAATAGCCTAAGCAAAAGGTTTAGTATTAACCAAAGTCATTGACAAAGTAAGCATGACGAGAAGACTAGTGGAGAATGATTTTTGAGCAGGAAGAAGAAAGAGTTAGCAGAAGGAATCTGCTACTTTTATTAAAGTAAATAAATAATGGTGTCACTAAAGTAATTGCTTCATTTTTATTAAATTTACTAAGTTTGTCTTGAAGGTTGGTAATCTGCATATCATCCTTCTGTTGCTCGGTGGGATTAATTATGTGCAAACCTTATAGCATATATCAACTATATCTCAAATTGTATAATAATCATCATCATCTTTAGATGAACTATACTAAAAGATGTTTTGAATCATTAAACAGATATCTTATTCTGATTTTTTAGTAAACAACTAGAGATACAAAAAACCTTTCAAGTTTCATTTAATCAATTTTTGAGCTAATTCGATATAGTTTTTTGCTATACACAATTACCCACTAATGCATCATTTTAAATTAACATCATTGTCAAATAAAACGCCTAGTTCTCCTGCTTGGGGGAGGTAGTGTGCCGACTTATAATCTCTTTCAGCTGCTGCCCAAGCATGCCTGAGATGTCTCATCTTTCCCACAACTCCTCTGATTGCTTTTTTCCGCCCTGAGATCTAGAACTACACCACGCGCTTTCCAAGTTAATTTATCAAAGCTCCTTGATGCTCCCTAGGGCAGTTCAGTTAGCCCTTTAGTTCATCTATAAGAGCATCTTGCCCTACAAAGATGTAACCATTATTAAGTTTACTCAGATGGTAATAAAACCCTGTGTAAATTAATTAAATCCTGCCCCTATAGGGTACTTTGACCTTGGCTTTCAAGTGATACCAGCATTAATTTTTAGCATCTATGCTCTGGTCATCATGGGCGCCTCCCTCCCCATCATTTTAACCTGGTTGCCCAAAGATGCCAATCTTATGGATCAATTTGTGGGGTTTTCCACACAACTTCTCCCTGCTGTGCTTTAGCAAGACCATTTATATGATCTATACATCTACAGATACCACTATGAGCTTAAACTTTTTAATGACCGCATTAGCTAGATTAGACATTGATATGAAATGACAATTTTCTGTCTACTCACTAACTATTGTCTGAAAATATTCGCATATAAGTATTTAGTTGGTTCAATGTTATTCTGATTTAATGTAGATCCCATTTCATGTTATCAGGCGCAATAGCTAACAATGTTTGTAGTTGCCTTTGGTTATCTTAATTTATAGTAAATATTTATATTCCTCACATGTATTTTTTGTGCCGAGTCATGAATTAAATAAGGGTGTTTCTATTTAGTTTTAAAACGTTGTAACGCTTTTCTTAATGGTAGCTTGTGAATTGACTAGGTAATGCGTCCTTCTACTAATAAAAAATCGTTTGTTGCCTAAGCATGGCTGCAGTCTTGTATAAAGGTCAATCTAAAGGGGTTTACTGATGTCTTTGGATTACGATATTTTAGAAGTCAGCATTTTAGTATCATAATCTTATTGAGAATGAATGCCAATCAAGTGGATGAATAACAAAAGAGTTTTCATTGAGGAATGATTCCTTTTTGGAAGCAAATTTATCAGCAATAAAATCCATTTTTAAGTAGAGTGCATCCAACAAGTTGTTTAATTAGCTTATGTAATTTTCTATATAAACCTATTTGTATGGATATATAAAGTTCTAAATATTCAAGCTATCTTTTGGGTTTGCTTCTGTTGAGGTGTATGGTTTAGTACAGCATCATCCTAATACTTAAAGTGAGTTAGATATCACATGGTTGTAAGAAGATAACTGACTGAGGTCATAAGTGATTAATGAATGTTTAAATCTGCTAGCTTTTGTCTTACACTATCACTTTTTTACTAATGCATCATCCAATCAATTGTTTGTAAGAAGATACCAGATTGAGATCAAAATCACTGTATAAGAGTACTGACTGTTTAGTTGTTGTCAAACACTAGCATTTCTTTATTTTATAGTGTTACCCAAAAAAAATATGATTGAGTTTGCATTCCCTAATGTTTAGTATATAAAATCTAGATGTTTAGATATTAAATATATCTCACTTCTTTAGAAGACCTAAAGTAGTTAACTACACTTGTCTTTTATTAGTATTGGGATTTTATCCAGACGAATTCCTCTACAATTTATTAAAATTAGGTTTAAATAAGATAAGGATGGTTGAAACTCATATATGAGTATCAATAAGTTAGTTTATGATATTTAATTTAATTTAAGCTCCTCATTTTGGTTGAGTTTAGCTGTTTCAATCTGCCAGATTGGGAAAATGTCAGGGATCATCCCAACAGGGAATTGGTGCATACTGACACTGGCAAATTAGGCTGAAGATGTTAAAGTGCTTATAATCATCATCTAGGATGGCATGTTACTGATTCAACATTGAAAGTTATTGAGAAAGAAACCCAATAATTTTTGCCAAAAATGACACTGGCTGTGTGATGCTGAAAATGTCAATAGTTATTATTATCAGTAATTAAAGTCAAATCACAGGGGGGTGGCATAGTCAGGATGGACGTCCCACTATCACCCCTCATGACACAGGTTCAAATTCCATCATGGCAGATATTGTATTTCCATGTCAAGAGGATATCAATATATCTGGATTTGTGCACCAGGCCATGGTCCAACCAAGCAAATTAGTGAAGTTATATCATGTAATTCCAGCCTATCAAAACACGTGCAGGAAGGTTTTACCCCCAGTACTTGGGTTTTGTCCTCCACTTCTATATTTTCGCTCCCTACTCCTTATCCCTTCTACTGGTGCAGTATATTTATCCCAAGGTCAGCCCACCTTGAATAAAAATAAAGTCAAATCACTATTTT